>CAEFZY010054585.1:0-16103 GCA_903066815.1 Brachyrhaphis roseni | reverse complement strand
ACACCGGTTTGTTCGTCCGCCCCAGTATGAGGGTCTGTTGCTTCTCTGTCGCTCTGCTCTGCACTCAGACCCCGGCATGTGGCATCACTTTCGTTACCAAGCATCTGTTCATTTTCTTCAGGAATAAGATCACTTACTGTACTTTCCTTTCCTGGAGATCTGCTGTTCTTTCCCATTTCAGTTTCAGGTGGGAGGTTTCCAGACGTTGACACTCGTTTATCAACCGACTCCGTCTCTTCCGAGATTTCATCTGACTTTTTTGTTTTTGAAGACGACCCCCCCCTCAACGAGGGTATCCACATCTCTTCTTCTTCACGTTTCTTCTTCTTTTTCTTCTTCTCCATACAAGGAGCTTCCACTGCCTCAGTAATAATCAGATTTGCAAAGGGATCAGGCTGATGACCCCCGGCTCCCTCTACACATTTGTCATCTTCTCTGTCCTTGTTTTTCTTCTTCTTCTTCTTTACCTTGATTGTTCTGCACTCTATATCATTATCTCGTACACCGGTTTGTTCGTCCGCCCCAGTATGAGGGTCTGTTGCTTCTCTGTCGCTCTGCTCTGCACTCAGACCCCGGCATGTGGCATCACTTTCGTTACCAAGCATCTGTTCATTTTCTTCAGGAATAAGATCACTTGCTGTACTTTCCTTTCCTGGAGATCTGCTCTTCTTTCCCATTTCAGTTTCAGCTGGGAGGTTTCCAGACGTTGACACTCGTTTATCAACCGACTCCGTGTCTTCCGAGATTTCATTGGACCCATTTGTTTTCGAAGAGGACGCCCCCCTCAATGAGAGAATCCGCGTTGATATTTTGCGCGTCATCATTCCCAGTCCTCCCTGTGGCTCGTGTGCAGCATTGTGGTGTTCTTCATTGTGTTGCATTTCTTCACTGGATCTCTTTCTGGGATTGTACCAAGGTTGGGAGTTCTTTGTTTTTGACACCACAAAGAGCTTCTTCTCCTGTGAGTTGACAAAATTTGTATGTTTTCCTCAGGAAGAACTTTAACAAGCTTTCTTTTTTCTTTCTTAGAAGTTAGCAGCACACTCACCACCACTCTGATGTCTTCACTTTCTGTAGTTTCGTCTTCCTCTCTAAAACAGAAGAATGGGACAACATTATGCTCTTTAGCGCTGCTCTACAGCCAGAATGGCAGTATAGGACCATTGCACAACTGCTTCATAATCAAGAAACATTATTTAATTTCTAGCATGACTTTCTGACATGTAAGGGTGATAATATTGATCTGGTGATCAACACTCAAGAGAAATTTATGGTTTGGGTAAAACTTCTACAAAAACTATTCACTTTCTTGGTTGTCGTATATCCAAATCTGCTCTCTTTCTATACAGGTCATCAGAACATAATAAAAGAGTATTTCACCAACATTTGAATAATAATTTAAAAAAAAAACAATCCTCAAAACACTGGATGATCTTTGACTTTTTAAAATTATTTAAGTAATATATTTTTTGCCATTTAAGATCTTAAGAGGGGTTAAGGTAATTACCTTTATACCTGACCAGAACCTCACCTGATCTAATCTGCAAAATTTCATGGGATAAATGTCTTTATATGCAAGCCCTTTTTAATGTTTTTAAGAAACTTTGCAAAAAACAAGTCTTATGGGACTAACTTCATTCATCTGCCTTTGACTAACAGCACTATTATTCAAAGGTATGTCTAAACTCCTCACTTGTGTAGAAGGTAATGTGTTTTCTATGCCTCTTCAACAACATTTTGTTTGAGAGTTTTAAGTGTATGTACATGTTTTAAATAGCTAGTTTGGTTATACAAACTTACTCTGACATCGGAGATATGGGCTCTCCGTCCTCGTCCGCAGTTGGTAAAGACAGCAGCAGACCTTCTCCTGTTTGGTAGCTGTCCCAAAGCTGTTCCGTACATCTGAAGTAACCTCCCATGGCGTAATACTGCAATCAAAATGCATGTGCACCTATTTTTTAAGTTTTCACCATAAGGAAAAGGGCATTTAAGTTTTCTTTTTGTGGTCGTACGTGAAGTTTTCTGTTCTGATAATATGGTAACCTAGTCATCATTCTGTCCTTGAGGAAATGAAAGGTGAACTTTGGTGGTGTGCAGCTTTTCTTCTGCTGCTGCTGCTTCCTGTCTTCTGGATGTTCCTCCTCAGAGGTGGACGCGTCGTATTCATCTTCTGGTGAGTCTCTGCGGGCCCTGAAGTTTAATCTCCGGTTTGCGCGCCTCCGTCGTTGAGGCGCACATTTCTGAGTGATGAACAAGCTGTCCCCTGAATCACTACAAACACACAAACACTTTCAATAAGGTGCATCAGACTCACTCCGGCAACTGGAGGAGCATCATTTTAGTTTTTACCTGTTTGTATCCTGTCCGCTGTGCTGCTTCGGAGAGGACATCAAATGATTTGATATTTCCTTAGGAGGAGAGTTTACCAACATTATGTCACCTGGCTGAGCTGCCAGGTTATCTGGGGGAACACAAGAGGAAGAAGGAAGTGCTTCTGACATCGTGTTAGCAGCGACTTAGAGAGGAATCACGACAACTGCGGATGCAGACGGAAAAGCACCTGAACGAAGCATTGGGTTTGATGAAGACAAACAGCGGCACCAAAACAACGGGGAGTGGAAGACTCGTGTAGTGTCAAACCCGGGAAGTGTTTAAACATTAGCATCGTGACGAACTTAGCGTCACATGAGCGTCCGGGTCGCGCGTTAACTTCACCGCCATATTGTGAGTGGCAGTTTTGTCGCCTCTCAGTACAAAGCTAAAAAAAACAAAAACGTTTTTACTCAAGCGAAAGTAAAAAGTCTAGAAAAAAAAATTGTTCAAGTAATAACTCAATCATGAGTTGATTTTTTTCAGTATAGAATTCTGGGCAAATTTTGGCATTTTAAAGACTGAAATGAAATCATTAATACAAATAAATAAACGTTGCATACATTGTATTTACTTTACCACCAAATAGCACAGCAGGTTTAGCAGATAGAAAGCAATATTGCTTTGTATGTTCTTCTGTAGGCCTGTGTCTGCATCTGCATTACATAAAATATTTCTGCTCTTCATCCAGAAATATTACTCAATAATATTTTTGATATTCTGAGTGTCGATACTTTTAAAAATAATATAGTAAAAGCAAGACTGCATTGTAAAACTGTTCCTAAAAGTACAGTTTATCCAAAAAGTGACTCAAGTACTCTAGTGTGTTTGCTTGATTGTTTCGTCTTGGCAATTAATCTAAAAATATTTGTAGGACAGAATCCAGCAGATGGGTTGGAATTGATGTACATTCTGCTGGAATGGAAGGTTTAAGATGTAAATTTACATCTTACATTTACAATATTGTCAATATTGTAAACTACATTTCCTAAAAGATGCACTACCGCTGTATCTTGGACGCCTCTCACCTCTTTACATGGGTACATTAATAATAATAATAATAACAATAATAATAATAATAATAATAATAATAATAAAGTAAGTGTTGTTGTTGTTTAGATTATTTCTTGTACAAAAACGAAATCAACAATCAACATTTAAGGGTTCACATTCACAATTTCTTTTTGAGACAAATCAACTTTAGTGCATTTAAGTGACATTGTGGAAAGAACTTTACTAATCCAAGAAGTCTGTTGTAGAGATTTCTGCGATCATTATTTCGTCAGTTCTCTACATGTTTACATATGAAATATTGTTCATTTCTTTCTTAGTGAATGCTGTTGTTAGAACTAAAACTAACATATATATCTGCATCTATAAACGATTCGCCGTTTATACATGCAGATTTACCTGCATATATAAACTTTGCAGGTTTATATATGCAAAGTTTATAAACTTTGCATAAACTTGCCTCTCAGAATATGGCGAACCCGCTCCTGCGACCAATCACCAAAGACCACACAACAGCGCTGACAGGAGCAAGATGGTTCACTCCACTTCCGTTTGAAGCTACAAGCGAGCGGAAAAGCTTAATCTAAGCTAATGGCTTTTTAATTCACCAATTGACTTTCGTAAATAGTTTACATAATTTATATATGCTACTAAAAATGTGTTATATCTGATCAAAAATATTTTCCACTATTATTTGTTTGAAACCAAACAAAAAAAAAAACATCTTAGTTTTCCCAGTTGTAAACCGGAAATGAGGAGGAACCTTCTTCCTAGTGTTTCCTCTTTGGTTGGACTTTAACTCTAACTGTTCCTGCTTGTCTCTGCAGAGCTAACAGCCCCAGAGCAGATCCACTGTCACTGTGGAAGAAGTTATGGCAGACATCAGCAAAACAGAGAAAGTTCAGCTGCACGCCCCGGTCCTCGAAGAGCTGCGAGGAGGTAGGGACTACTGGAGAAAGAGAGACAGAGTTCCCCATGCATGTTTATAAAATTGGATTTTTCAGTTTGACAGCGCTGCTTGCTGGTTACAGTGTTGCAGGCTGGGCTGGAAGCCAATTTTGCAGAAGTTCAAGTGAGTGTTGTGGAATGTCCAGATCTCACCAAGGAGCCTTTCCTTTTTCCTGTTAAAGGTATTTCATAGATCAAAATTCAGGGGGCTGCTTGAATAATTCTGTCCTGGAGTATTTGTTACATTTCTTTGCCTTTTCTGTTCATGTTCTGAAGGTCTGTGTGGTAAACCTCGCATTACTGATGTTGGAGGTGTACCATATCTGATCCCTTTTCCTCAAACACATAAGGTTTTTTTTTTTTTTTTTGAATGCATAGCTTGCAGATTTTGCATGCTGTCCATTTTAATAAAGACTTTTTTACTGTTTGTCCTTATGTTAGGAATACAATATGAACGTAATATCCAAGGAGCTGGAGCTACCAGGGGCTTTTATCCTTGGAGCAGGAGCCGCCCCTTCCAGAATTACCGGGATGAACGCTGAGGTGAGTTATTATATGCAAGAAATTTACTCTTTTTTTCTTTTCTTTTTTTTTATTCAGTAGTTTATAAAACGAACACTGTGACCTACAGCTCATGCCTCTTGTTCTCACTGAGGCTGAAGGAAGACCAGCAGTCAACGGGAGCTACTTTTCCTCCATCAATCCAGCTGATGGTCAGTGTCTGCAAGAAAAGTACAGTGACAAATTCTCTGACTGCAACTTTGGACTCCTGGGGAATCTATATGCTTGCGAGGGGAAGCCTGGAAAGGTATCAGTGTCAAAGTGGATTTCAGTCTTGCAGGAAATGAGTGAAGGCAGATATTTTAAAATCAATGCAAGATAATGAATATATTAGGGAAGAGAGAGATTAACCCAACTCTGTTATTAACTGTATGCACTTTAGCCCCATCACAAGTGTGTTCTCAAACATTAACTGAAGGTCAAGGAGCTGATGAAGCAAATCGTTCCCCTCTGCCTCTGTGCGTCTCTCCAGGTCATAGAGGTGCGAGCCAAACGGAGGACAGGAAGTAACAGTCTGGTAACAGCACTGAGGAAGACTCTGGAAGCTCAGTATCCAGAAAAGAGCCTGGCTCTGGGAGGCACCTTCATCGTCCAGAAAGGGAAGGCTAAAATCCACATAATGGTAAATACTGGATTAGGCTGAGATTCTGATAACTTTGAGTAAAAAAGTATAACTTGATCGAATTGTTTTTGATTTAAAGCTGATTGCCAAAATGTTCGTAGCAACACCAATCTTAAAAGAGTTGGTCCAGATGCGCCTGGGAAGTTGTTATTGTTGGTTTTGGTTCCATTACCTGTTCTGCTAAAGAATAGTTCTGCTAAAAATCAGAACTATTCTATTATTTTTATGTGTCCTTCTCTCAACCAGCTGACCTGCAGTGCGCAGCAACAAAGGGATCATCTATATGTCCTTAAGAACTCTTTTTTTAGTCTACTAGCTTTTTAT
The DNA here is from genome assembly GCA_903066815.1 of Brachyrhaphis roseni. Taxonomy (NCBI): domain Eukaryota; kingdom Metazoa; phylum Chordata; class Actinopteri; order Cyprinodontiformes; family Poeciliidae; genus Brachyrhaphis; species Brachyrhaphis roseni. Next base: position 10,267 of record CAEFZY010054585.1, on the reverse strand, counting down.
AGCCGTCAAATTAAATATTAATTCAGCAAAAGATATGTAATTATAGGCGTAATTGTTATTCTAAACACAGTGTTAAACTGATGAGAGGATAGCCAAAAAAGGGTTTATTCATGCTGCTTGTAAACAATTCAGATTCGCTGTAATGCAAACCACTACAAGAGATCTTTTCTGCCAGCAACCATCACAATCTACAAGAACACTTTTGAAGAACCTGAATTAACAACATTTAATTTCCCTTTGGGATCAATAAAGTATTTTTGAATTTGAATTATAAGGAAAACAAGGTGATGTCACAGTAGTGCAGTGTCACTACACTACCTCTAGCCTTCAGCTGATGAGACTTCAGCTGGTGATGAGCTGAAGTGTTAAGTGTTAAAATTGTGTGCAAGTTTCTTGAATGAGATTAATCTCAGAAGTTTTGCCTGAAATGCCCTCAGTACACCGTCGTACTTTGGCTATTGAGAAACACTCTCACTGATTTATTTCTGTGCTTTGGATCATCGATAGCCCAGGGAGTTCTCAGCCTGCCCTCTCAACACCGACGACGAAGTCAACAACTGGCTGAAGCACTTTGAGGTCAGCGCTCCGCTCATCTGCCAGTCTGTGCTCGTGTCCAGAGACCCTGTGAGTAAAGCAAGCAGCTCAGTACAGATGCTGAAGAACAGATTGTGGCGTTTGCAGTCACTTTCTTTTGTCCTGCGTCTCCAGGGCTTGGACTTGCGTGTGGAGCACACCCACGGCTTCAGCCACCACGGAGAAGGTGGCCACTACTATATCGACACCACGCCCGACACCGTGGAGTACCTGGGCTACTTCCTCCCCGCAGAGTTCGTCTATCGCATTGACAGACCCAAAGACACACACACCGTGGGTCGAGATTGAAAAGAACCTTAATAAACAGTGATGACAATGGAGGTTTGGTTGTATAAGTGCATCGTACTGATAGTACGCAATATATATGTCAATCCTAATCATTTCTGTTTTTAAATCAAGTCTGCTGTTGGTGAACAATTGCCAAAGGAAGTTATTTGTAGTGTACTGACATTGTCTCTGTGAAAAAAGTGCTTTGAGGACCTTCAAGCTTCAATCGTAATATGATTTAAAATGTATGAATGATGTCTCATTCAGATTCACCAACATGAGGGGAAAATTCTTTGATCATGGGATATAAGTATTCAAATTTTAAAATACCGTCTAAATGAATAACGCAGTAAATTCTAGACGGTGTATTATTCTGAAAGGAGATGATCTCAGTTTGTATTTTATCATAGCTCAGCTACATTTTCAGTATGTAATGACATAATAAACTCTCATCCCTTTTACAGCTACGTCTCTGACCTCCTGTCTCAGTTTGTATTTGTGAACATCATACACACGGCTAGTTATTGTGCAGAATGCGACTATGGCCAGAATGTCCAGAACCACATAATCTCTCGGCATTGCTATGTAAACAGCTAGTTCCGAACGGCTTGTTTCTCTTACCATCTATTCAAAATGGGAAAGTCATTAGGACATGACTTTTGAGTCAGGCTGATGAGTGTTGATCTATAAAAGACAAGAAATTGTAGGGAGAAAATAGAAATTCACCATGTTGTCATCACAAGGTCCCGACTCCCGAACAATGTGGCACACTTGTATGGAGTGAGTGAATAAATGTGTATGTGTTAGATGTGTATGTGCAATAGGAAAAACAGAACATGTGTGGGTAGGTCTTCAGCAAGAGAAGTCACAGTGTCAAATTTGTCAATGTGGACAAGAGCAGAAAACTACAAAGAAACTGAAGAGTCAAATGTTTCTAAATCTTTTTTAAGACATGAAACAAACTCATTTATTGTGCGGACTAAAATGTCTATTTGCGAAATATCCTCGTCCCAACTGCTCTCACAGTCTGTAAAGAGAAAATATTTCTGTTGCTCTTGGCCCAGATGATGGACCTTTCTTTATTTCTAAGCTGTCCGCAGATTTGCAATTGACTGCAACTGGGGTTTTAAAGAAATCCCCAACTTCATGAATTGACCACAAGGAGCGAGACCCTGTTGTCATCATGATGCCCTACAAAGAATATTGTAATTTGCCTATTGAGAAATATTTCCTCAATTGATGCAAACGGTGCCTCATTAAATGTGACTCAGACGTGCAGACAGTATTTCCTGTTATTTTGGATCTCACGGTGTGTAGCTTTACATGATTGCAAAAAGAGACACCATTCAGTCTAAGCTACAGGGACCCATTCAGAACTGCAGTATTATATTTGATTTAGATGAGCCGTTGCCTTGTTGAAGTTTTCACCTTCTGAGTAAGGAAATCAACTCCTCTGCAAATTCAAATCTTACATTTGTGATTTCCACTTTTATTTGATTTTCTTGTACCTTAACATTTTTTATATATGGAAGTGAACGCTTGGCATCATTGTAAATAATCTCCATGGTAAAACATGACGGCGATAGTCGTGGGATGTTTTCCAGCTGGTACAAGGAAACTTGTCAGAGGTGATGGGAAGATGGGTAGTGTGAAATAAATGCTAGAGGCTAGAAATGATAAACATAATTGTTTATATTAAACCATACACCTGATAGAATGTCCTAGTCAAAGCCAAGACCTCCTGTAAAATCCAAAAGAAGGAGAAGCTGGTGGAGCTAAAATATGTATTTGCTGAAAAACAAAATATATACTGATTGATATTTATTTTGTATTTACGTTTGAAACATCTAACGTTAATACACTGCGGACAAACAGCACCATCTTCCGACCAGAGCGGGCAAGTACTTCATTTCCCACAATGCCGCTCCCAGAACCAGCCCGGAAGTTAGTCGTTTATTGACAATATGGCCACCGCGCTCCGCTTGGATTTGGGGATAATTTAGATTTGACAGCGCAGACCGGAGGAGATTCCGAAATAAAACCGACTTCCGCCTCAGGAGTGTACGGAGCCGATGCGTTTGAATGAAGGGATTCGTGGGACGTCCCTGGGACGGTGATAGTGAGCAGAGGAAGCGTCCAGAGTGCGAAACCCGTCATGTCGTTTTTTAAGAGGAAAGGTGAGGAAGAAGCTCAAACTGCTGATCTGCAGCGCTAGCCGCCGCGGCTATCAGGGAAGAGCCTCGCAAAGGACGGAGAAGCCCACGACAACATGACAGAGTTGTGATTAAAAACAGCGGGGTTTAAAGCGGACAGGGACGCCGGGGCGGTGGTGGTTCTCCTGCCGCCGCTGCCTGCTGCAGTGGCGCGGTTAGCTTAGCGCTGGCCTCTTTAAGCTAACCAAACCTGTTGTTGGTCTGGTTGGCGTTAAAGCTGCCTCGTGCTGTCAGCTCGAAACTACGCGCGTGCTGCATCGCTGTGTGGAGCCTCCTTCTGCATTACTTCTGGCTCGTATAGCTGTCGTTATCTGCACGGTAGTCAGATGTGGAAATGGATGTAGCATGCTAACTTCAGTTTCATTCAGTCTCATTGAGCTGAGTGCGCACAGACTTGTCGCCTGTCATAAAGTAGTAAGGTGTGACTGCAGATGTTGCACTCATTGGAGTAAATAATGTTTTGTTTATAACGAGAGGAGCCTGACATGTCTTTTGTGCGATACACGCTTGAACAACACCAGGGTTTAGAAATGGCTGACCACTTTTCAAATGCAATCTGTCTGACGTTAGTAGTTGCATAATATCAACTATTTCTATAATTACAGGTAAACATCTCCCAGGTTACCTTCAGTCACTGAATGTAGTACAGAGTATCTCTGTTAGATCGCTGTAGTTTCAGCTCGTTGTTGCTAACTAACTATGCAGTTTTTCCTCAGCACTCCATCAAATTGCAGTGATTGCATGTTTCTTTAGAAAACCAGCCCAGTTAGTACAAATTTTTTATCCTAAGGAGTGAGATGAGTGGCTTTTTTCCCCTCCTTATTGGTTGCATCAGAGTTGCTGACGCTGCTTATTTGCAAAAAAAAGGAGGAAGTGATGAAAAGACAGTGGATGCTCTGAGCAGCGATGGTAATTAGGACTGACAGGAAGCCAGTGACTCCGCTTGTTGGCAGGTCCAAGTGGGCATACAAGTTTGTTTTTTTAAATAAAAGGAAGTTGTTGTTTTTTGTTTTTTTTTTAAAGTCATCTCAAACATTTTACATCCGGCATGTCCAAGTCCAGTCCCCAAGGGCTGGTCTGTGGGATGTTGTCAATGTTCCAATATTGCTTATAGATCCTGACTCAGCTACAATCTACAGCAAACTGTAGATTGCTTCCCATTATCAGCTTCCAGCTGAAGCGCTAGACCAAAGGATCTGCAGCTCCAGTCCTCGAGTGCAACTGTTGGATTCATCTCTGCTCCAACACACCCGAATCAAAAGGCTGAAATACCTCCTTTTCATGTCAGCAAACCTTTGCAAGTTTTGCAAAGGTCTTTAACCATTCATGCATTTGCAGAACAGTGGCACTCAAGGAGTGCCAGACCCATTTTATAGGCTATAGTGGGGTGAACCGATTGATGGGCTCAGATATTTTTGATTTTGGGCAATCGGCCGATACCTACACACAAAACCGATCTTATCCATCGATCCCATCTGCCTCTGCAAAGGTCTGAAAATCGGCCACCGACCTCATTGCTCAACTCATAGGATGAATTGCTAAGTAGTATGTAGCCCTGTCACGGTAACAAATTTGGCTGGATGATAAAGCAACATAAATTAATAAATACAAAAAAAAATAAAGGCTCTATTAACAAAACTGTCCTTCATAAAAAAGGGCTAGTTGAAACCAAAGCAACAAACTGAAGACTTTTGTCATCCAGTTTTTGGTGGAAAGAAAGAAAAACAATAAATCATTCAAATGGAAATTATTGAGTTTGTTTAAATTTGTCATGTGATTAATTGAGTTATTGCTTATTGTGACAGGCCTATTAGTAACCTAATATATCTCCCTGTTCCAGTTATTCATGTGCGGACAAAGCTTAAGGAAATTGGTGTTCTGCTTCAAAAACGTAACTCCTTAACGTCATAAAATGATTGACTAGGGATTCTTCTCAGTCATCCCCCATGCACACAGACACCAGGTCATTTCACATTTTACATTCAGACGTCTTCAACAGCCAATGCAGTCTCTCTCTTTCTCTTTTTTAGGAACCCAGATTTGTTTAGAGCCACACAAAATATGTGTATTCCCTTGCTCACAACTTGTGAGCAAGGGAATAGACCTGGATTGTTTGAAGAATACCATGCAAAGTGAAATAAGAGTCACTGTTAACTAGGGGACGAGAGACTTAAAAACACAGACAGGAATTGATGTTTAGTCAGGGATTCTCACGCTGATCATTCAAAAACACCTTGTCCTATATAAGTAGTTTTGACCACAGTTTGCTTGGTTTGATGAATATTTTAGCTCTTTAGAGCTGAAAGGCCTTTAGGGGTAAATGCTGCACAAGTTCCCATGTCATACATGCTGCATTTTTTTTTTGCAGCATCCAGCATATCAGTTTCCCGACCGTGTCATCATGTAACTAGATATTGTTTTCCTGCGTCGCTAATGCCGTCGCGGCAGCCCCCCGTCTCCCTTCACCATGCATCTCTATCTGCCCAGCTGCACTCGCCTTGTATCATGATCCCGAGTGTTTACACCTTCAGTTACACGTCGCCTTTTTTATCCTTTTCTCTACAGCCAAAAGCAAGGAACCCGAGAGAGTAACGGATGCTAACATTAACAAAGGTGAGTTCGTCTTTACCTCCGGCGTTGTAAAGTATCACAGAAGAGGGTTTGAATTGGAAACTGTGTCGTGAGAAGCTTGTGGAGGTGAATAATATTAGACGTTTCAGCCCTATTCAGGAGGATAATAGATAAGTTTGCATCCTAAGATATTCATGTTGGAATGGTTCAGAAGTGAGAAAACCTTGTATCCACTTTAGCTCTGTGCTTTTCTGTGTTGGTCTGCCACATAAAATTTGCAGAAGTTACAAAGAAGCTTGTGTTTGTGAGATAGCAACATGTGAAAAAGTTCAAGGGGAATGAACGCTTTTACAAAACAACTGAATTGTTTGTTTGCTTTGGAAGGGGTTTTAAAAAGCGAGTCTTTGAGGTTTTATCTAAGCATGGAAGACAACCTTGGATTTTTACAGATGTGAGTTAAGAGAGTCTTTAAGTTTTTGTTAGGTTTGCTTTAGTTATTCCAAACAGAGTTAATGTATCATTAGGATCCAAGCTCTTGCTATCAGTGAAACACAAAGCAGTCAGTCAAACACTGCACAGTTTGTCCTCTCAGACTTCTTTTTGTGGCCTGCGCACACTAAGAGCTCTTTCAAAAACACCCACAATCAAAGGCTTTGTCATCCACATCACACTGACGTCACCTGGTCAGGTCACTTTATAATTTTTCAGCTTTATTTCTTTTTTTTTGTGACCCAGTTCCAGTCAGCCCTCACTCTCCATCGCACGGACTGAAGAACCACAATGCCGTCCTGGACGCCGCCGGGCCGAGCCACGTGGCCATCAGCGCCATATCAGCCAACATGGACTCCTTCGCCCGGGGACGCACCGCCATCCTCAAGAAGCAGCCGAGCCACATGGAGGCAGCGCACTTCGGAGACCTCGGTACGCAGCAAGCCTTTCTGTGTTTCCGTTACGCTTGAGATGACAGCAGATGGGTGAACACGGAGAGGGAGAGACGTGTGGCAGGCAAAGAAAACCAAAAAAAAATTGAAAAAGAAGTGTTTCCATGTAATAAGCCTGTGATTTAGCAGAATGATGAAATGGCAAAGTTGTTTTTGTTTACCTATAATATACAGAGGGTTTCTACACAGTCCAGAAAACTCTGGCGCTTTATTGAAGTATGTTTGGTGAGTATGGGAACTGGGAGGAACTGCATTATGGGAACATATTAAATAACGCATTTCTCTGGCTTGTGGTTTTAAAGTTTATTTCTAAAGCACTTGAAGACAACCACTACTAAACCGAAACTAAATGTCTGAACTTTAAACACTCTCTTAAAAGGAATCCAGAAAATGTTTAGGAACGTTCCCCGCAATTGAAACAAGGACATTTGTCTAGCCAAATAACGGTCACTAAAATCTGAGGGAAATTATCTTAAAGATTGCTTCAGAAGTCTTTCCTAGCTGGAATCCAGTTAATCTCCGTGCAGGCAGGCAGTTCTCAGGCGATGTCCTTGCAGATTGCCTATGTAAGTTTCTCGTCACGACGGCAGCATCTTAAACATCCCGCTGCATCGCTCAGCTGTCTCCATTCCTCTACAATTCTGCCTGAGGCGCTCGTACGTCGAAGCACACCCACTCCTTCTGACAACTGTCAGGAAAACTTGGCCCTGGCGCACGGTGAAGCAACTTCTCCACCTTTTTTCTTTTTGGAAAAAAAACAAACTATAATTAGGTGGCTCTATGTCACCAGGACAGTTGCAGTAAGCAGCTGTGTGCCTGACAGAAGCGGCAGACGGGAACTGCACTAGCTAGTCTGGGTGACTCAAAGGTGGAGGAACCTGTGCTGCAGCCTGGCGTGCTCTATTGTCACTAGGTTGTGGTTGTAACAAAGGGAAGAAAGGATGTGAGGAAAGGTGGAGGTGACTGCTTTGGTTATTTCATCCTTAGGTTGCAGCTGGTTATAGGAGTTCAAACTTGAGAGACGGGATTCTGGTTTTCTTTGCCTTATTGTTGTAATTAAAACAGTGTTTTACAGAATTAGCATGTTAGATGCTACATCATAAAGAGCTTTTTGTTTTATGGAGGTAGGGATTGGAAACAGAAGAATATTTAGAATAAAAAAGTTGACGAGTTAAAATTTTTTAACAGCTTTTAGAAGCAGCAGACATGAGGGACGATCCTCCAAGATGACTTTGATTTTTGATGACTTCATGTTCATAACTGGTGTTATGTCAGTCTTATGCACACCCCGTCAAATAAAGTGTTACTGAATATTCTACTGGAAGTATTTTCAATCAATATTGATCATGTGTCTTTCAACTTCCATTTAGTTTTTATCCTCACAGCTTGAATGAATCAAAGGCGCCTTGACATGTCGTAGACAATACAGCATTCTTTTAAATAGCTTCTTAAGACTTTCTTGACTTTGTTGTTAAACAGCTCACTGATGCTGAACAGGACGGCATTTTTAGCGATGTCCCTAAACTAAGTGACCTTGTTCGTTCCAGGGCATTCCAGCGTGAATTATCAGCCCCAGGAGACGCGCTCTCGGATGTCCAAGACAGTGGACCAGGTCCTCAGAGACAATGTGGCAATGCCCCACTTCCTGCACTGCATGGAGCAGCGGGGCGCCGACCACCTCGTTCGGTTCTGGCTCGAGGCCGAGAGCTTCCGCTCGGCCAGCTGGTCGCGAGTCCGAGCGCAAAACCTCAACTCCGTCAAACACAGCTCGCTGGCCGAGCCGGTCCCCGTCTCTCCGGACGGGCCAGAGCTCGATCAGAGCGCGTTCAACGACCTTGCCCTCCGCAACAGCCGTGGGAACCCGTCGCCGCTGTCCACCCGGAGGGACTCGTCCAGCGGGGAAGCCAAGCCGTCTCGGGCGGAGACCCCCAGCAGACAGCCGCCTTCCAGGACAGGGACTCCCTCTAAGGGCCATCCCAACAACACTCTGCGAGACTTCTCAGACACACTCATGAAAAGTGAGTCCACTTAAAAAAAATAACTGTTTTCACTGGTAGTTGTTCAGTTGGTTAGAAGATTATGTGTCTAAAATGTTCTAAAGAGAAGTCTGTTTGTGGAAGTGGCTTATTTTCTAATGGTTATTTTCGTTATTAACTAATCTGCCAAATATTCTGACCCATCGATTAATTGGATAAAGAAGTTGGCACATTCTGCAGACTTTTATATACATTAAAAGATGCAATAAATACTTCAAATCCCTTTTTAAAGAAGAAAAACTTTTTATTGACTAAAGTGCAATATCAGCAATCCTTTAATAAATCTGATTAAATCTGAAATCTGAAGCTAAAGGTATTGCACTTGAGGAGTTTTGACTAAAACATATGCACAGACAAAGGTGTTTTTATATAAAATGCAATTGTCCGTTTATTGAGTCTGCATAATCCAGTTAACGATCAATCAATTACTAAGTCAATTGCTGACTGTTTCAATAATCAATTAATCACAATTAATTGGATTAATCACAATTAGCCGCGATTAATCTCGATTATACGATTAATTGTGTCAGCCCTGCATAAAATCCCAGTGAAGTAAATGGACGTCTGTGCTTGCAATGTGGCAGATGATGAGCTGTGGGTTTCTGCGTTTGCAGGTATAGAAAAGGATGCTGTTACCATCTTCACCAAATACATTTCTCCAGATGCTGCAAGGCCCATCCCCATCACAGAACAGATCAGAAACGATATAGTCGGTAAGACGAATAACAGACGCAGAGTGGCTCTCGATGAAACCTCTGGTTGAAGCCAGAAAAATGTAAACAATTCCCCTGTTCTCCTTCCACTCAGCTAAGATTTGCGGAGAGGACGGCATGGTGGACCCAAACTGCTTCCTCATTGCGCAGTCGGTTGTCTTCTCCATACTGGAGCAGTGAGTTTCTCTTCTTCTTCTCCAACACTTTTCACTGTGAGTTTTTTTTTTGTCCTGTGACATCCTCGGTAACGGATGTCTCCGCCTCCCTCGTGCCCTTTGATTTCCAGGCACTTTATCGAATTCCTGCGGAGCCACCATTTCTGTAAATACCAGATTGAAGTTTTGACAAGTGGCTCCGTGTTCCTGGCTGACATCTTGTTCTGTGAGTCGGCGCTCTTCTATTTCTCAGAGGTGAGTAGGCTCAATTTTCTCTGGTTTTCTCAACTTTTTTTTTTTTCCACGCAGTCTGCGCCTCCCGTTGACTCCATATTTTGCGGCGGTCCTCAAAAGCACAGAGGCTGAGCGACGATAATAAATCACACACATACAGACAAAAACAAGTCAGAAAGACATAAAGAAACAAATATTTCTGCTCCAGCTGTGTAGTAACCTGCTATCAGAGCGATCCTGTGTTTTTTGGACTTGTTCATAAGTTTCCTATTCTCTCATTGACAGTACATGGAGAAGGAAGAGGCGATGAATATACTACAGTTCTGGCTGGCTGCGGATAACTTCCAGAACCAGTTGGCTGCTAAAAAAGGCCAGTATGATGGCCAGGAGGCTCAAAACGACGCCATGATCCTCTATGATAAGTACGAATTATTTGTGCTTCTAAAACCCTAAAAAGCTTTGGGTATGTTTTTTCTGAGAGAAAAGCACAATGTCATTTATATATATATATATATATATATATATGTCATTTATATATATATA
>CAEFZY010054583.1:0-10146 GCA_903066815.1 Brachyrhaphis roseni | reverse complement strand
GTGAAGACCACAGTGGTGCCTGTGGTCATCGGGACCCTCGGGGCAGTCACCCCCAAACTGGAACAGTGGCTACAACAGATCCCAAGATATTGCGCAGAACCCTCAAGCTCCCAGGCCTCTGGTAGAGGACCCGAGCTAAGAGGAAGAAACACCACCCGCGGTGGGTGAGAAGGGAATTATTATTTATTATATATATATATATATGTAGCGTGCAAAGGACAGATGAAATCCAATATTTTCCAATCCAATAATGTAGATGTGGCTTCAGCAATCAGAAATTAAGAGTTGGGGATGCTGTGGTGGTGCAGGGGCAAAGCACAACCCATGTAAGGAGGCTCTAGGCCTCTACACAAATGTCACAGTTTCGATTCCCAGCCTGATGAGCTTTGCCATTTCTTACCCCTCTCTCGTGTCCTACTTTCCTGTATAGCCACTCTCAGAGCTAATAAAACCTTAAAAAACGAAATTAAAAGAGCAACAGATTGAACTAGAGGTAGTGTTAAGTACAGAGACACTACTATAAATTAAACCTCTGACATCTGCAGACCCCACAAAACTGTGTGTGGGAGTTGCGCCAGGCGAAGAGAGGTGATCTGTGTTGTAAATTATTTCATTAGCCTTTTTGGGAATAGTTTTAAGTAGTTAGTATTGTACACTTGCCTGCTTCCAAAGTGGCTCATTGAAGGCAACATGTGAGGTAGAGTGGATGTTGACGCAGCATGATGTCGACTAATAATCCCTCTATAAAGTCTGAGATATGAAGCTAACAATGAATGGTTGTCATGACAGCATATAGACATGACACATTAGCTGTTTATCTGCAGGACATGACTGTTGATGAAAAGCTTCTTGTTGGAGAAAGTATTTCAATCTTTGCGTTTTCTAACAGAGGGTTCCGACAAGCACTTCAGCCTGGACGACTTTGACTTTTTAGTCTTCCACTCTCCCTACTGCAAGCTTGTCCAGAAGTCTGTGGCTCGACTGATGCTGAATGACTTTCTGAAGCACCCCAACCCCGACACAGAGAAGGGACCTTTCGCTGGATTCGATGCCTTCAGGTACTTGCAAAGGACAGCAGATCAGCTTCTGGTTCTTTCTAATAAAGTTCTTCACCCTAAAGGGGCTCTTGAATGGATAGAATCCAGTGAAACTGTGGCCCTGTGTTGTTCTAGAAAATGAGTGTAGCATGTAAGAATGTTTAAGTGGAGTCAATGTGAATGTCAGTGTTTTTAAATATATCTAAAAGCTTGAGTGATGATTCGGTATGTTTGAATTGGAATCAAATGTACTGAACCTAATGGAATCTAAAATAATCTTAATGTAATCAGAAGTTGTTGCTGAAATCAGAAGGAAGTTATGTTCCAGTGGGAATACATTAGCTACATTCAAGTCTAGTCGATGTATTCCATACGTCCTTCAAATAGCAGTATGGAATATATCTTATATTTCTATACTTTATCGCCTGTTTATTGTCAACATCTATCCTGGTGCTGGTGATGTCAGAGTCCTTCAGTGGTGGAAACACATGCTTAGACTCTCTAAACTGGACCTTTTGTTGTTTTATCTTTCAAAAACTTCTTCTGTAGAAATCCCAGAAGTAATTTTTTCTCTTTATAGGTGTCTCCTGTAGTGTGGTGGCTTTCTGATGTTGTTTAGTTTTTTTAAAAACTGCTAATACAATATTTTAAGGAAAACATTCTGACAAAAAAAAAAAAAAACTAAACATAATTTGCTGAAAGAAAACAAAAATTCATTTGGACATGGAGAATTAATCCTGTATGTCTGCTTGGCAGAGACGTGAAGCCAGAGGAGACGTACTTTGACAGGGACGTTGAGAAGGCCTTTATGAAGGCCAGCGCTCAGCTGTTTGAGACCAAGACCAAGGCGTCGCTGCTGCTGTCCAGTCAGAATGGAAACATGTACACACCCTCTGTGTATGGCTGCCTGGCTTCACTAATAGCACAGTATGTATGCCTTACTGCCTGCTTCCTGACTGACTTCACTCAACAATGCTCTGAAAAACACAGTATCTAAACAATATGTCATATTAATGTGTGACTTAATGTAATGAGTTGGATGTGTATATGGATATGCTTAAAGTCATTTAGATGAATGGAGGGAACTGAAGCTTTATGATGGAACTGACCCATAAAGCTTCAGGTAATGGTTGTCTTGTTTCTGTGTTACAGACACACAGCATCTCAGCTGGCAGGGCAGAGGGTGGGCTTGTTCTCCTATGGGTCAGGGTTTGCTGCAACCTTGTATTCTCTCAGGGTCACTCAGGACCATACCCCTGGTGAGTTCAGGCTCACTTCCATGTTACCTCCATATGACTTATGTGTGTGTCACACAACAGCAGAAACTGATGGGTGTGTGTCATGGTAGGGTCTGCACTGGACAAGCTTGTCTCCAGCCTGAGCGACCTGAGGGTCAGACTGGACTCCAGGAAAAAAATGTCACCTGCAGCTTTTTCTGAAATCATGAAGCTGAGAGAGGAGACTCACCATCTGGGTATGTTCCTGCCTTACCTGCTGCTACTGTCACTTCTGTGAGGGTAGGAGGCTAGAATCAACCTACAGCTGTGCCACAGAGCCACAGTCACCAGATTTGCTGTTTAAATTACAATGTAGATCTTTTAGTCATCTTAACACCACAAACTGGGTTGTCTATAGTAGCTCGGCACCCAGCTGCGACTGAATTGCGACTGAACAGGTTGTCTGATTTTCTTTTTTTTTTTTTACAAATACAGAAGTGAAAGTTGTTTTGTTTTGTAGAAGTACCTGTTCACTGCAGCGCCGCAGATCTTGTTGGATATTTCTCCTGCAGCTTTTCAACATGGAAATATAATTTTGTCCATTCTACTCATTTTAGTCTAGATTTAAAAGAGCTCAGTGTTTTGGCTGTTTTGCAGTTTCCTGGAAGTTCATTGCAGATTTGTGGTGCATAGAAAAATGGTTCAGTTTTGGCCAGTTAGCTTCCTGTGTGCCAAGAAGAAATCCTTGTTAGATTGAGGCAGCTTTGCAACCTATAACACCAGACTTAACTGAATAGAGGTCTTCTCTCCTTGTTCACTTCTCCAGCTAGCTACGTCCCTCGAAGCCCGGTGGAGGATCTGTTCCCAGGTACGTGGTACTTGACCCGAGTGGATGAAAAACACCGCAGGGAGTATGTCCGCAGAGCCCTGGATGACGAGCTGCCGGCAGAGCCAGAGCTGGTCCGCGCCGCCTCAGCCTCTGAGGTACTGTCCCAATGAGCAGAATCTTTCCAGAGCCAGGTGTTGTTACTCCTGCTACCAGAACCAGGACCACATAGTCAAAGCAGGTAAAATGGACCCTGCTGGGGAGCGGGCAGGACTTATTTTATTGACCCTGATCTAAAGGGTCAGCAGGAGAATGCCAAACATTTCTGTCTGGCTGATTGTCTTCAGAAGTTTATTTCCATCATCTCTTCAGTTCATCTTCTCTGTAAACTTATAAATTCCTGACTGGAGTTCTGTCTGTTTGATACCAATATTGAGACCCCATCACTCATTCTAAATGTCAATGTTAGACAGTTTCTAGTTAAACACATTAATAAGATGAATGAATCAGAGAGAGGAAGAGCTGGTCCTGATGCTGCTGCTGGTCTGCTTTGTCTCCCCAGCACATCCCCAGTCCAGTCAAGAAAATGCCTCGCATGCCTACAGCCGTGGCTGGCTCTGTGGCTGGCCCCGGGGCCACCAGCAGCAACTGACAGCGTCTGTGACCCCTCCCACATGACCGGGTCCAGCAGAGTAGAACTGGACAAACAGACAGTAGCTGGACCCAGCTGGATGGCCAGGAGGGCCGGGGGGTCCTGATGGGGACCATCAGGAGTCCTGCCTTCCACCTATCACCAAGCCCTGCTTTTCAAAGTCATGCATTTCTTTTTATTATTTGTTTTTTCAATATTTAGATTCTTCGGCGGTTCCTGTTTTTCGAAGTCCATTTTCGAATGTATCTTAGTTCTGCATTGGTGCTGAATTGATGGTTCCATTTGGGAGGAGAACAGACATATCCTGCTGCCAACGCTCAGTCAACACCTTTAAATAAACCAAATTATATAAGCCACAGCTGAGTAGAAAAACAAAAGGGAGCGAAGTGAAAGATGTTGCCTTGGTGACACAGCAGGTGATGCAGCTTATCTTATTCACTGTGTTCTGTGAATTCATGATGTTTTTTTTACTGTTAAAATTGTGCTGTTTCTAATATTCTGGCCTCCATCTGGTGACATTTGGAGCAAAACACCAGGAAGCGCACTCTCTCTAATATATGACATAATTTGTCAGTCCTTGGCTTTTATTTAAACTCTTGTTGGCCAAAGCAGCCATGACACCTGAACACCTGAGTGTGATGCTGCATGGCAGTGGCACTGTTGTTAATGTTGACCTAGCATGGTCACCAGCTGGGATTTCTTCCAAAAACACAAGGAGCACCAATCAGATCAGTATAGGAACATCATTGGCCTCAGCATCTTTATTTACGACTTGATCATTTTTCTAATTGGATGTTAGGAGCTGTAAGTTTCCGCAAAGTCTTATCATAATGTTTAAAAGTGTCATTGACATTGTCTGTGAAGCCTGCTTTGCAGGCTTCACAGACAATGACAGCAGAGCAGCAGACAGCAGAGCAGGCTGTTGCTTCTTTGCTGTGCAAAGTAGCAACAGCAGGTGGGGCTGTAGCTTCTCAACAACCTTTCAGTTAATTTACTGGGTCTGTTTAGCAAAGCGCTAATTTTACTGTGATGGACCAATAGAGTAGCAGGTTGACATGTTAAAAGTTTAGTCTTTGTTTCATGTAAAATCTATTTGATGCTCCCCAGCCGTCACAGACCTCTGTGCCACAAGAACCTCAGACTGCTCCCTCTGCTGGACCAGAAGAAATATCACAGCACCATATGTCAGTTTGACCACATTTTAGCTCCTGTAATTGACCAGATGCTAAACAGGGAAACTTTGGTTGGTGATGCACAAGAACAGGAGAGTGACATGAACCCAGCAGGACTGAGCAGTTGATGTTTTGTCTGTTTGTCTGTCTGTCTGTCAGCTGCTGCAGCTAACAAAACAAACGGATGTGGAGACAGCCTTGGAACATGGTGCAGTAGGTGGTGGCTCCGGCTCATGGCAGCTTGGATACTTGATGCTATAATGACTTTCTTTTAGAGAAGCCTTACAATAAGCACCTGGGAAGTGCAAACTGTACATATTATAAAAAATTGCATTCAATAATGTACAGGTCTATTCTTTTAAACTGTAAAGTCAGTTGGTTGAGCTGTACCAGCTTCAGTAGTGTCCGGCATTATGGTGTGGTGCTCTTGCTGCCTGGCTCAAAGGTCACATGACCCTTTCCAGTGTTGATGGTTGTACAGCACGAATTATGATTATTTATGTCATGTAGATATTAATGTTCCACCAGATTCATTAAAACAGAGACTTGTATACACATGTAGAGTGGAAATAAATGAGGATGTCTATATGGTTCGTTTATTTCAAGACAATGTTCACATTACATTTTCACTGCACTCTGCATGCATGAGTTTACTGTAGGATATTAGCTTCTATTAATGAGTTAATACCAGCTGGAATTCTCACACGTCCTGGTGCCATGTAACAAATTAGGTTCTTTATTAGAAAAATAATGAAAATCTATCTACACACTGGAAGGAAGACACATAATGAAGAAGTGTAGCCTGTGACTGAAGTTATGTTCTAGAATTACATTCTCATAAATACTGTCATTCATTAAGTTTATTTATTTTTTTTTCATTCATGAACCAATGTTCTTTGCACAATCTTCTTTAGAGGTTCTAGAACAGCCTCCAGAACAGATTCTTGTTGAGGTACCATGACATCCTGCCTTATTTGGGTCCTTAAAAAAGGCAGGACCTCTTCCAAAACACTGGTACCTTCTCTTTGGTCAGGCTAAAGTTGAAAAGGTGCTTCAGAATCCCTGAAGGCACAGGCCTCTAGGATCTGGGGCTTACACCATCTGAACCTGCAACTATGTTCAGTCACTGCACATTTCACAACTTCTAGAGTCTGACAGAAGAATAGAGATAGCACCAGCTTCTTCTGATTTGGCTGAAGACAATGGAACTTCTACCAACCTCAACAAACATCTTCATTGAACAAGAAGATGTTTGTGCAGCCCTGCGACAGACTGGTGTCCTGTCCAGGGTGACCACGTCTCTCGCCCGGAACGTTAGCTGGAGATAGACACCAGCACCTCCTGACCCCACTAGGGACAAGGGTTTAAAGAAAATGGATGGATGGATGTTTGTGCAGCAAAAAAATGTTTGTGCTGCTTTAGTTTTGAAGATATTAATTAAAGTTTAAAGGTCAAAAGATCAACCAGCCCCTCCACTTTTATGAAATCAAATAAATTTGGTTTCAGTCAATTCGGCTCTGTTTGTGCTGGTCTCTGAATTCTGAACAATAGAAGATGTTAAAGGCACTGAAGAGTTTACAACATTTAGATTTTAATTAACCTCTAGCTTTGTAAAAACTGAAGTGGCAAACTGAAATGAAGTCACCAAGTTAACCCTAGATAGTTATAAATTAAATCTGATTAAGATCAATTGTCTGAGGCATCTTGTGATATAAGAGGAAGTTTAAATTCTATGCTGGTTTAAAAAGGGAACCAAATGAAGCAAAACTACATTTTCAGCTCTTGGTTAAGCTCAAGAGTTTCTGTTTGAATTTTGGGGCTTCCTGACCATAAAGAGTCTTAGCATAACAAATGCATGGACTATTTATTTATTTGTTTTAATCGTTATTCTGTTAATATATTTCAAAATGTTGGCAATATTAGACATATCCTGGTGGTAGATAACACCAAGGTTAGTAGAAGCCAAGTTTATTCCATCCATTGTGAAGAACTAAGCAGTTTGTGTTTAAATCCTGTATTTCTAAAACGGCAACTTCTGTCTAGTTTAAAAGCGACAAGTTGTTCAGGCTTCTAATGTCTTCGTTAAAACACCTGGACTGCTGCCCCGAAAAGGGATCATTCTTTTTTTTTTTCTTTTTTCCATTTTTTAGTAGACTAGCTGTTACTTCTCTTCCTGCACAGACAACGGAACAGGAAGCGAATAACGGGCAGCAGCATCTACACCGTGTTGGGAATGAAACCTAAATATAAGTCTGGGATGGGGGCAGGGATTAATGTCACATCGTGTGTGTTGGTTATCGCGCTGTTAACTGTCTCGCGCCAATTCTTTATCAGTTCTACTAATTAGTATTAGATCGAATGTCTTCGGGAGAACGTCATAAGTCAGTGTCTATTATCAGAGTGCAGTCCTGCGCGAGGACAACCCTGCAGTTGGTCAATGCAACAACACATAGTTCTATCAAGGGAATAGCTGCTCATTAGTGGTTTACTAATGAGCTAACATGAGTAGAACAATCTGGGCAGGAAAAAACACCGCCCTCTGTACGTAGACAAGCAGGGTGGAGTTTCAGGCAACGGCACCCCAGTTCGGAGCGGATAGGGAGGGGAGAGAAAAGTCGCTTTGGGCCTTTCCCCTGGTTTAAAACTTTATTCTGTTGGGAAACTGTTAAAAAAAAAAAACTTTGACGGAGGTGACTTCATCGCTCGAAGAGCCGTCGACGGGACAGCAGTGAGGCGCTCAGGTCAGAGGGAATGTTTCTAACCTTCAAAAGTTTCCAGACTTGGTGCAAGACGTTTCTGACGTCACCAGAAAGCTGTAGCTGCAAAACTTTAGCCAACTAAAGCAGACGCACCTGCGACGTTCTTAGACAACACTAGATATCGCGTTTTAAAGTCCACAGGTTCGGTTACACAATGAGGAAACGGCTCCGAATCTCGCCAGCCACATAGACGCTCCCTCCGCTCCACCATCACTGTTCACACACACGTACACACACTCTGCTAAAGGTTTTGGTCTGTTTTATAGTGGAACACTCTCTTTGCGTTTTCAGGCTGTTACTGTGGCATGTTGCTCAATATGTTCGTGTGTATTTTAATATTGGCTGTTCTGAAACTGTGAGTCTGTGAAAGTTCCGTATTTCAAAGAAGGTCTTGCCTTTGAGACCGCCCAGCCACTCTGCTCTCACTGCGCCTTTTATGACCTACAGCACAAGTTCAGCTCCTAACTCTCATTGTGTAGGCAGCTCAGCTCAGATAGTTGGGCGTGTTTAACCAGGCACAGCACGACAGAAATGTAGCCTCCGGCTGTGAATTCTTCCTTCACTCAGATCAAGTGAAACAAAGTGACGGAATCTGGATTCAGATTTTTGCTTTCTAGTAATTAGATGTAATGGGTTGCAAGTCGAGTTTACCTAAAGATTGGTGTAGAAGTTTTATGGAGTATCTTTGCCATTTATGTTAAGTTTGAATTTTTTTTTATTTTGAAATATTTATTTTGAAAGCTTCTGCATTCAAGCAGGAGCTTTGGCTGATGTTTCTCTCAAATAAATCACTCAAAATGCTATTGAAAGACTTCCTTTCAGACATTGTGCCACAGATTTAAAAATCAGAAACGGTGCCAAACAAATCAGTATGTGCATCTGGTGAACACTTATTCTAAGAATCTCTTGGTTTCTTCCATTTTTCAAAACAGAGACACAGATGATGTGATTTCTGTACTTGATCCCAGCCAGTCTTGCTTTATTGAAAGTTCATGTGAAATTATCACAATTCTTTCTCTTTGACTCAGGTTTGTGCCCACAAATAAAAATGTTTGGTCATTTAACACCATATGGGGCCCAGGATGAAGTTATAAAACAATTGACATGCCAAATGTGTTTTATAAATTTTAGGTTATAAACCACCAGTAGAATGCCTTTTAGAATATCTGCTTTTAACAAATAAGTTTTCCAGTTGACATTTAGTCTCTTGTGGTCACGTGTGTTTTTGCGAAGCTTGCGATATAACAGCACTAAGAAGAAACCCTATAGCATTTTAACAGTGGCTGCTTTTGAACAGCAGATAACCTGGTCTTCATGGTATCCTGCTTTACTGTACCTAATTTTACAGATAATTTCTATAAGTTTTTTTTTTTTCTCTTCTGCTTTTGCTTCTGTACCACCCTGAAGATTTAACCCCAACATTGTTTTCAGTACTGGCTGTCAGTTTTTAGATGCATTTTGAGGTCAACCTAATCCAGTGTTTCTCAGTTCTAGTCCTCAGCCCCCCTGTCTTGCATATTTTAGATGTGTTTCTGTTCCAGAACAGTTGATTCAAATGATTGTATGACCTATTCTGTAGCCATCAAGTGAAGCAGAGGCTTGTTAATCACCCACAAATTCAAGCCAGGTGTGTGTCAGAAGGTAAAACCAGTGGTGTCCAAAGTCTGTCCTGATGGGCTGGCATCCTGCATGTTTTAGTTCCCTCTCTGGTGGTAGTAACAACCTTTTCAGCATGTCAGTGTTCTTCTTAGGCCTTCTAATGAGTCATCATTTGATCCAGGTGTGTTAAACCAGGGAGAGAACTAAAGCATGCAGGATGCCGGCCCTCCAGGACAGACTTTGGACACCACTGCTTTAAGTGTTTCCCTTCTGACACACACCTGGCTTGAATTTGTGGGTGATTAACAAAAACCGTATAAGTCAGGAGGGCATGAGGACCCGAACTGAGAAACACTGATAGCAGAGGTGTGACCAAGTCACTGTGTTGCAAGTCTCAAGTAAGTCTCAAGTCTCTGTCCTCAAGTCCAAGTCAAGTCTCAAGTAAAGACAGGCAAAAGTCGAGTCAAGTCTCAAGTCGTGATTTTAACGACTCGAGTCTGACTCGAGTCCAAGTCATGTGACTCGAGTCCCCACCTCTGACACATGCTAACACGAAGTTAGCTAAAGTCAACTATCTTACAGCAAAAGAACAGTGCCACCTACCGATCTTTGTGAAGCTTCAAATGCCGGACAAAGTTGGACGTCGTGGCATCTCCATCCGATATTCTCTTCTTGCATGTTTTACAAGTTGCAGTTCGTTTTTTATTTGAAAGTTCATAACCTACGTAGCCAAAAGAAATTACTCGCGGAAGTATATTCGAGCGGTTATTTCGTATTTCGTTCCCTGAGCTCTGTAGCTTTGCCGCGTTTTTTTAAACGTCCAAATCCTGTTAATTTGATTGGTTGTGCTGCAGCTACGTACACATACATACATAAGGAGAGAG
>CAEFZY010054581.1:0-14130 GCA_903066815.1 Brachyrhaphis roseni | reverse complement strand
CTCTCTCTCTCTCTCTCTCTCTCTCTCTCTCTCTCTCTCTCTCTCTCTCTCTCTCTCTCTCTCTCTCTCTCTCTGTCTCTCTCTCTCTCTCTCTCTCTCTCTCTCTCTCACACACACACACACGCACACACACAAACTGTTTAAGGTCTTGGACTCAGCCAGCCAGAGTTTGGATCTGAACCCAGCAGAGCTTCTCCAGAGAGAGCTAAAATTCACTCAGGACTGATTCTGCCAAAAAGAAACAGAAAAACCTCCAAGACAAAGGTATGCCAAGCTTGTGGTATCTTTCCCAAGAAACCTCCAGACTGCCAAACACTCTTCAGCCAAGTACAAAGAGAAGTTTTTCAATAATTACGTAAAGAGGCATATTCTATGTACACAAAGTGTTACAAAACACTCTATTAAAGCTACTTTTTGTGAGTCCCTTCGCACTGCTGTGTGTAAATTAATGAAGGAATAAAAACAGACTGGATCCATGCTGAGACAAACCTGAAACAAAACAAAACGTGGAACATTTTCCATCTGCACTGTTCATTTAAAAGATGTAAGCTAATACCGCTGAAGTGGTGCAAACATTGCTTTACAATCCAACCACTGCACTGTGGTTTGAAAACAGAGTTGATGCTTTTATAAATCAGATGTGAATTCACAGATGGGCGGGCTCAGATAACGTGAAATTCTGCTCATTTCCAAAGATAAATCTAACTTCTTAATGCACAGCATTTATGTTGCAGCTGTAGCTCTGCTTCATGCTTCCATGTAGGTTCTTTGAAGACGGCCGTTGCGTCTTCCACTGCCAGGAGGGGCGCTACGTCCTGGGGAAGCAGTGTCTTCCCTGTCATCACACCTGCAAGGCATGCACTGCTGAGGGTCCAGATAGCTGCACCAGCTGTGACACAGGTATACACTCCCACAGAGATAAATACATTCAAATTGTTCTGGTTTTTTTCCCTTGTGGTGAAAATAGAAAAATATTTGCAGGTGCCAAAGTAAAATATTTTCTTTTTTTCATCATTGAGTAAATTATTGATCCCTGAAATGTTTCGAGGAAGATAATTACTAGAGTTGGTGTATTGACTAGCAGTGTTGCACAGGGTATTGATTTAGCTTTGGTATTTAATAGCTACTAGGTGAAAATTTCTCAATGTGATGCCTGTGTTTGTAGACTCAGAACATGTCACTTTCCCACTTGTGACCACAAACTTCGATGTATTTCATGGAGGTTTTTTACCCAATACAAAGTAATATAGAACTGGAAAGAAATGAAAAATAATTCATTGTATTAAAGAGGTTTTACAGAAAAAAAATCTTCAAAGTCTGACGTGCACTTCTGTTCAGCCCCCATCACTTTAAATACCCAAATACAAAACTGTTTCTTTGTGAAAATCAGGGAACACACCAGACATGTCAGTAAGGGCTTTGCACATCTGCAGGGTATTGATCAATCTATCATCTGAAATGGAAAAGTTTAATGGAACTACAAGCCTAACCAGACCTTTCAACACAAACTGACACGCTGCGCAAGGAAGTAAAAAATCAGAGAGGAATCAGAGAAGCTCGTTGTACTTTGGGAGCTGCAGAGGATGCTTTTCTTCAGCAGGGATACGGAAGCTCTTAACGGGAAGATAGATCAGAAACTCCTGGATGAAAACCTCTGAGGCTACGAAAGGCTTGAGAAATTCACCTTTCAGCAAGAAAATCACCCTAAGAACATCCAGAGCTACAGCGAAATGGTTCGGCTCAAAGCATATTCATGCATTAGAATGGCCCAGATCTAAATAATGATGAGAATACTTGAAAATGAATGCACACATATTCAGAATGGACACATATTTTAAATCTCTAAATGTGGAAAGGTTGTAGAAACGTTCCTCAGCAGCTATAGTTGCAGTAAAAGATAGTCTGCCACACAGAAAAATGTAAAAGCTTGCATAATTTCCCACCACTTCCTGTTTATCTACTACTTTACTTTGTTTTTCGCCTAAGATTGCAATAACATCCACAGACGTTTGTAGATTTAACCTGAGAAAATGTCTGAAATTGCTGGCAAGGCTCTGACTGCTGACTAGAGCAAATGTGCTTTTAGACTAAGCTAAGGCTCATTTGTGTCAGACATCCCCAATTAATCTTCTGAAAGTAAATGGATCTAATTAAGTTATAATGTTGCTGTTGATAGATGTGTTTTAGAAAGGAGAATCAGTCTTTGTATGATCCACCCTGATGTCTTCGCTGTAACGGTGTCCATTTATCTTCTTCCTCGCTCCTCAATATGAAACCCACCCCTGTGTTAAGTGCTGTCATCCTCTGATTCTGAGCAGCTAATCCTCACTCCTTTTTTCTCATATTAATATAAATCTCAGAGGTCATTAACAGACTGCAGCTGAAGAAATATTAGTCTGATGGTGGCAGGAGCAACTGTGTTTATCACACTGTTGCAGACGGTATTATGGCTGTCAGAATGAGAGTGTTTACGCTGGGGAGATACTGTTACGCACCTACACTCACTTTGAGGTACCAGATGTCCAAGAAAAGAATTAACACCAGATTTTCTCGTCACACACACTTTCAATTAGCTGAAAAATTTGTCAGCTTGTTTGAAAATGTGGTTCCGTTTAATTGCAAGTCTGTCTGAGGCTCAATGAGACATAACAATAACAGCAGGAACAGAACTTCTATCTGTCTCACCCAGCTTCTTCCTCAAAACAGCCTCTCTTATCTCAGAGACACACACACACACACACACACACAAGGTATGCATCCAGAAGAGCAAGATACAGAGGAGATTTTCTGATACTGACCTTTGATAGTGATGCTTTAGATCCCTGCTGTCACTTTAAAATGAGGGAGCATGACAATAAAAGAAATTGCAAATTAAAAACGTTCTAGACATAAAATTAAAGTAACACATATAAAGTTTATTCATTTTTTAACACAAAATTTACCTCTGAAACTGCACTGTAAATATTTTTGCGGTCTCTATGGAGTTTTCTTTAATGATTGCTGTCTATTTAGCAACAAACATCTTCCTGCCTGTCCTGTTTAGGTTCCCTAATGCTGTTGAAGAATAGAATAGAATAGAATAGAATAGAATAGAATAGAATAGAATAGAATAGAATAGAATAGCGTTATCTTTTATTGACCCTCAGTGGGAAAACACAAACACACATGAAGATAACCAGTAATAATAAAATAAAAATGTTATGGAGACTGTACCTATAAATTCAAATATACAACATGAAAACTTCAGGTTCATGATAAATGATCTATGCAGATTCTAATAAATGTTCAGGTGGAAAAGGAGGATAATGTAAACAATGATGTTATTCTCCATGTTGGTCTGTCACAGGGGTCTGCAACCTGAGTCTCCAGAGCTGCAAGTGACTCTTTGGACCTTCCACAATGGCGCTTAAAATGTTGCCTGCCAATATTTTTAAAAATAAATGTAACAAATGCAGATTTGAGTAGTTTTTACTCTTTTGACATGGAATAATTGCATCGAATTTCCAAAATTGAAGATTTTTTTTGTGTGTGTCTGTGGGCAACTAAGTAATCTTTTTCTTCATCATTTTCCACAAATTTCAACATCCCACAAAAGTTTTGTTATTTTCTTAATTTTTTTAAACCTGTAAAAATAGAAATAAAGTTGTGGTGCTTTGAAAATTACAAGAAAGATTTTGTAGTTGATGTTTATCTTTTTTCCATACAGTCATGTAACAATTGTGGCTCTGAGTAAATGTCATTGAAGGCAAAAATGGCTCTTTTAGACCTCTGGTCTAAAATCAAATCAAATTTATATTTGTGGTTGTGGGGTGGCAAATTCTGAAATATTTAAGGGTGATGAAGATGTCTGTTAGGCAGATGAGACTGCACATTCTTGAATGATACTTCACATTTAAGACAGTGGTTTCCTAAAACCTAAATTACTCTTAAAACAGACAGTGTGTGTCTGTCTGCATGCCTGTGTTTTTCATCAGCTTCTTCTTCCCATGAAAGCCCTCATCTCTTTTTTTCCCGTTTCAACCCAGACAGGTTGGGTGTACCAAGGTACCTGTTTCAGAATCAGTGTCGGGAAGCCTGTCCTGAGGGCTTCTTCCACTCTCCAGGGATGTGTTGTGAGTCGTGTCCTGCAGAATGCGTCATTTGTACCGCAGCAGACCGGTGCGTCCAGTGCAGCTCCGGATACAGGCTCAGAAATGGCCACTGTGTCCAAATGGAGTGCAGCACAGGTTAGAGACACAAAACGGTGACACATTTTCTTCTGCAACAAACATCTGCATATTAAGGTTAACTATGGCAGAACTCTGAGAAATTTAGTCAGAAAGATCATAGTAATAATAATCAACATTACATCATTGAGTTAATGCACCATGATTCAACAATGATGTCTCAGCAACACAAAACAATGATGTTTTGTTTTGCTGCTTAGCAACACAAAACAAAAAAGCAAAGCAACTTTTGGACTTCATTTCTCTCTACCTACCTTGTTTTTTTTAAAAAAAAATCTCTTAATGATGAACTGTCAGAGCATCTGTTGCAGAGAAGTAGATTCTTCTCTCATTTTAAATTTCACATCTGAGAAGCTCTCAGATGTTCCCAGCATGGTGTTAGTTATATGATTAGAGTTCATGCCATCTTTCCATCATCTTTGATATTCAACAAAGGGAAAAATGTTGGAAGCACAGTTGCTGGCATGCCTTAATCTAGTCCATCTACCAAGGCCCACATGGTGCAGGCCCCCCTCCCCTTTTTTCTGATCTTAATCCTCATTTTTATCCTGTGAGAGATTGTGAAAGATGAACACCTCACAGTTTATATCAAAGCATGAGATCAGCTGGGAATGGCAGTCAAGGGAGAACTGAGCGAAAGCTGAGACTTCTGCTTTTTGCAGTATTTGAGATAAGGAACGGAGGTGGAGCTTTCTGCGCCAGTGGGTCTGAAATGATCATGAATTCCAGCAGTGAGAGTTTGTACATGAAGAAGAGATTGCATCATTACAGTAGATCTGTAACTGTTTTTAATTTTCATTCTCCTGTAACATTTTGATTCAGTTTATTTGATTTAGACAAAATTTAATGTTTGAAAAAGTTAAAAGTCACAAAAGCACTTTTCAAGAAATTAGAACTGAAATCTGTTTAGTATTTTATTCCTTATATCAGTTCTCT
Source organism: Brachyrhaphis roseni (assembly GCA_903066815.1). Classification (NCBI taxonomy): domain Eukaryota; kingdom Metazoa; phylum Chordata; class Actinopteri; order Cyprinodontiformes; family Poeciliidae; genus Brachyrhaphis; species Brachyrhaphis roseni. The sequence continues at coordinate 8,968 of CAEFZY010054581.1, read as the reverse complement.
TGTATTTTCTGTCAGATGAGGCTTCAGACGATGATCAACAGCACTGTCTTCCCTGTGATGAGGGCTGCAAGAAATGCAGGCGCAGTAAGTAGACTGTGTCTGTGTCTCTATTTTTTTTTATTTCCCTCTCGTATGTCATCAACTTAAACAGATGTTATCCATTTAGAACCAGGATGAACCACAATGAAAGTGTGTATCCTAGGTAAAACATGCTGCAACTTGATCAACCATCAGAAAAACTTTAAGCCGCTGCAACTTGATGTTGCGATCCGCTGCTGTTCTCTGGATTTTACTCCAATGACTGCTCAGCATCATTGTGTAATTGACACAGAGCATGAAACTTATATGAAAAAAAATATGAGATTGTAAACAACAATTTGCACAAACCCACCAATTGTGGTGTATATGAGGGCACAGTAAGATTTGTTAAAAGTCAGGGCTTCCAGTTAGTATTTAGTACCATGTATTCCCCCTTTTAAATTTTCCACATGTTGTTATGTTACAACCACAAACTTCTAAGCATTTTATGGGATTTTTTTTCATCTTTTAAAAAACTGCAGTTTCAAGTATGTTGCTACTATCTGTCCACACATCTGCAGCCTGGATATTTTTGCTAATTTGTTGTTGCAAAACAGCTCAATTAGATGGAGAGAAACTACAAACAGCAGCTTTCAAGTCTTGCCACAGATTCCCAATTGAATTTAGGCCTGGGGTTTAAAAAAGCCATTTTGACACATGGATATGCTGTAACCAAACCTGTAAGTTTATGGACCCAAACTCAAATCTTCTGCAGTCACAGTTACTCTTTCATCCTGATGCTCTGTTTGTTCCACTCTAACTCTAATGCCATGTTGGATACAGTCTGCAATGCCACAGAAAGACAAACCTTCTTCCTCTTAGAGATGATTATCACATACAGCTGAAAGTTGTTATTGTGAAGTGAACTCATCTGAGGTGGAGATGGGTTGTTATTATGTCATTATGTGTTTCGTCTGGAATATTGCTTCAGTCTGGCTGCCTGCTCGGCCGTCCTGCCACCCATCATCTCCCCACGCTGAACGTATCAGTCAGCAGAGGAGGGATTTAAGATGATCGGCGCTTCTGCTAAACATGATGCTACAGGGTAAAATTAGGGCACCGGGATAGAAATATTGGTAAAATGCTTGTTAATGTTGAAGGTCCTGTGTGTGGAAAGACATTTTTATCCTTTTATTTAGCTTTTTTTTTTAGGTTGTAAACCAAACTTAGATCTAATACTGCAATAGTAGTCATACTGTCATAATTATTTCAGATTTTACAATGTTACAATCACAAATGTGAATGTCTTTAATTGTGGTTTTGTCTTTTAGACCTAAACATGATTGTGAAGTGGAAGGAAAAATGATTGTTTCTTAAATAAAAACATAAAAGTTTTGTAGTTTGACTCTGTCCTGCAGAGTCAGTACTGCAGAACTACAAACAGCTGCAATTTCAGACCTTTGTTGTGTCTCCACCAGCTTTGAACATCCAGAGGTGGAAATTTTTGCTCTTTAATTTTTACAAAATAGTTCAAGCTCAGTCAGATTTCATTTCATGTAGGGGTACATTGACCCTGCGGCAAATTTTGTAAAGAAAAATGTTTTCTTCCATTTCACAGCTTTGCAAAACTTTGTGTTTGTCCATCACATAAAAGTTAAATATAACACATTGAAGTTCATTGTTTAAAAAGTAATAAAAAATTCAGATTTTTAACTGTAAGTCTTGCTTAAGGCCACGGAGATGTTGTGGAACAATTGCATCTGCAGTTTAGGCTTCATGTTAGATCTGTAAGGGTTAATGTTAAAGTAGCGTAATACCATCTGTGGGTCAGTTTGTTATACAAGACTTTATGTTGTACCTCTCATAGACCCTTTAATCCTCCAAACATACTAATCATGCTTTCCAAACCACAAGCTAGAGGTTTGGAAATCTTCTAGAAACACAATGTTTTCATGTTTTGCTGGTGCTGAGTGTACTTCCAGGAATTGCATCTCTGGGGTCACTTTTCTGTCTTATTCAAAGGATGAAGGATCTTATCTTGGTTTTCTCCTCCTCAGCACATGTCTGCTTGATTCTTTTTTAAAAAATGTTTCTAAGCGTTACTGCTGATGCATCTCTTTTCATTTAGTCTGATGTCAAAACAGAAGATAAATCTGAAACTTGGACCTCACACTGTGAGCATATTGTGCAGCTCAAATATGGAGAGGAAGATTTTGGGGATTTTGGACAAAAATAATTTCTATGCGGCTTCTAGTCATTTTTTCTAGGATGCAAATTCCTGTATCTAAGGAACAATAGCGGCCGCTAAAAAAACAGATAGATGTGTAAAGGAAGTGGCCTTCAAATTTCTAAGATTAGAAAAGAGAATAGTTTCTTGCTTGGACCAAAGTGTGAGAGATCCCTCTTTACCATCACTGTTAAAAGACAAAGTGAGGGAGTATCTCCTGGAAGACGCCCTCCAGCAGAGCTGCACGGGCTTGCAGAGTGAATGCCAAGTAGAAGTGAAGGCAACATGTGGAGACTCAGCACCTCTACTGAGTCACTCTGATAAGGCTCTTTATAGTCTGTATTCTCCAAATCAGGTCCTTATATGTATTCCTTCCTTTTTAACATCAGTATTGTTCATTATTTTTGTGCAGCCAGCTCTGTACTCAATTTTCACCGCATTTTTCATTTATTCCCTTTCTTTTCCTGAGAGTCGCAGAATGCCAGATCAACCAGCTGAAGTGATAAATTTAGGCACCACATTCATCAGTCATCTCCCTAGATTGTACTGCCTTTCACTTTTAATGGAACTGAACCACCTTAAAGTGTGATTGTGTGCACTCACATCACACACGTCTCTTAATTGCTGACATGATGTGCAGCTTTCCAATGCGCTTAGGGACAAAAAAGACAACAAAAAAAAAAGTAAATGTGAGTGCTTGCACATTCCACAAGTCAATACCTCAGGATATGTACGGCAGCTGAAATCCACCCCTCCTCCTGCTTTGCACCGTTAACATTTAAGCGGGCGCTATTTTCTCCCTCTCATAGACACAGCCTGCAGGCACGATTTCCGGCTCCTCACCCGAATATTTCTCTCATACCTCCGTCCCTCCTGCCCTCCCCTTCTCCCAGTCTTTCTATCCCTGTATGAGTAATTGCTTTCACAGGTTGTAGCTTGTTGACGGCAATGAAGTGCAAACTGGTGCAGTGTTAAGTTGAGGGTGCTGGAAGGAGACAGAAAGAGGAATGGGATGTGGGGGTCGCGGAGGGTTTTTCTTGAGAGGATTAATGCCCCAAGGGAAGATCTGGAGGAGCGTCTTTTTAAGCCATCCTTTACCTCCTCTCCCTGCCTGTCTGATCCTTTATTTCTTTTCTTTTACCCACACTGCTCACTCTCTCCGTCCTTGAAGATGTTGTGACATTGTTGCATCCGGAGGTGACAGTCAGGGTCCTCTAGAGTTACCAGCTGAATGGTTTTGATAGACAGCTCAGATTAATTAGTTTGAGGGGAAAATGACCTCACTCTGTTCTTTGTATAAAAGCAACCTCTCACGAACTCACTTGAAATGATTATTGGGGTTTGATATAATGTTCCAGTTTGCTTGTATTATCCCTGGTAAGGAGAGTGTGTGGCAATTCTTAAAATAAATATAACCTTTAATGTGTAGCATAATCTCACCCTGGACATTTTTTAAAATCCAGCCTTTAATTTGAACATTCATTTTAAGTTGGGAAAAATACTTTCTTAACTTCATTTATTTATTTATTTTTAAGGCTTAATTAAAATCGATTCAGTTAATTTTTATTAAGGCACCAATTCACATCAAATTTCATCCCAATAGGTTCTTTACAAGATCAGCAAATCAAACCTATTAAAAAACATTTAGAATCAGATCAATAAAAACATACATACAGATGCAAAAAGGTTTGATTTATTATTATTATAATCACTCTGAGGTGATGACGGAATAAAGCAGATTTATGTATCGTACTCTACTACATGCGTGAGATTAGAGTGCCACCTGCTGGTGTTAACAGAAACTGCTCTTAGAACAGCGTCCTTCAACCTCTTCAGTCTTTTTGACCAATTTCACATCTGAATCAAATTTGTCTCAAATTTGTCTCCACTCAAAAAAACACATTAAAATTTGTTTATCTTGTTCTTATGCAAAGATGGAAGGACAGAAGACAAGAATGAGCCCTGTATGACGATTTTGTGTTCGTCTTCCTTCATATCAAATTAACATTACCATTAATTACAATAGGATTTTTCTTATTTCAAACAGTTCATTGTTTTACTGTTTGAGTCCATCAAAAGTAAAAAAAAAAATAAATAAATCACCGAAGACATAAGAAATATTTTAATTAAAAAGAATGTAAGGCATATATTTTTTTTTATTTTCATGGTAAAGAGTTTTTACTAAAAATAGTTTTTCCCTATTTTTGTACCAACTTCTTGGCTGCCTGATGATGTTCTAACTTCTGATGTGTTTTTCTCTCAGCAGTTTTGCTCAAAATAATTTCGTAGCTGTACCAGGAATCTGAAAGCCAATAAAACTAATGATAAGAGTTTCAGGTTTAAATCAACAGTTAATCTGATTTCTGTTTTAAAACCATTCTTGTAGGAACTTGATGACTAGACTTATGAGTTTACTGCCACTGGTCTGCTGTGTTTACCCTCAGCTTTTATTAGTCATATCATTGGTGCCAGTCACATCTTTTACAAAGCTGAGTAAACTTTGTTTTAAAGCTTCAGTGCTGCTACATTTTACAGTCGTTCATTCATGCACTTATTGGATGAAATGAGACAGGAAAATTATTATTTTCTGCTATCTTTAAAAAAATTAAGATTGTTTGATTTCACTCCATTGTTGGTCAAAGTTACATAAACCCACTTAAAGACGGGCTGAGAAGACGCTGACTACAAATCTGTTATTACAATTTCTCTTAATTTCCAGATGATTCGGGAGATCAGAAACAGAAAACTGTCTGCCTGGAATGTGAAGACGGATACTATCTGTGAGTATCTTCGGATCGCTGCTTCATTACCGTCATCCAGCTTCAAGCTCACACACTGATGCCAAACTTCCTGTGCTGCAGGTTTGGTGCTGACTGCCATCAGTCCTGTCCAGATGGGACCTACGAAGTGAAGGAGACCATGGTGTGTTCTTCGTGTGAAGACCCAGTCTGTGAAGTCTGTGACCAGTCCCAGTGCTACTGGTGTGGAGACGGATTCTACGTCTCTGGTAACATCAGAAACATGTATTTCTGTCCTTTAATTGTATTTTGTTGTTACTTTTTATTGATTATTTTTATTCATCTTAAGTGTTTTAGTCACCAGCTGTTGAATGAATTTCAATCCCAAATGTTGGACTTGGAGAAACGAAACGTATTTTATGTGGTACAGGTAAATTTATGCTTACTTGTGTGTCCAGATGGCGAGTGTGTGGATCATTGCCAGGAAGGATACTTTGTGTATAAGGAAAGTCAGGAATGTGAACCTTGTCACAAAGACTGTCGCTCCTGTGGAGGGCCCAGATCTGACGACTGTGACTCCTGTGAAGACGGCTTCACTCTGAAAAATGGGGAGTGTCTCGACGGGAAGCAGCTCGCTACTTGTCCTGAGAGACAGTTCAAAAACAGTGCGTCAGACTGTTAATATTTCCTCGTTATACTAAATAATATTCAAAATCTGGTCACTTTGAAATATGAAACTGCTATTAGTTTTGTTCTTCAAACCAAAATGAACTTGGAAATGATTACTCTGCTTTTTATTCTCTGTTTGCATCAGGTCAAGGCAAATGTGAACTGTGTCACTCCTCCTGTAAGAACTGCTTTGCTGCAGGGAAGGAAAATTGCAGCAGCTGCAACTCTGGTAAACCAACCGCACACACTTTTTATATCCATCAAAAACTTTATTAGGACTGAGCAATATGGCTTAAAAGTACAATCTTTATTTAAATCCGATTTCCGATTTTAATCCATTCTTTTTTCTTGTTTTCTTTTCTTCAAAAGAAATTATAAATTACACAAATGTTTTCAAATAAGGGCTTTTACTTCAGTCATCCCTTCTGTTACTTTGCCTCTATTCAAAGTCCAAGTAAGTAGAAACTGCCAAATGAGAACAAAGGCCCTCGGTGGGCTGACATCACCTGGAACTACAGAAATGAAGGAGTGAATTGGTGAAAAGAAATCCAGATTTTCCAAAAATGTAACCTTTAAAAACTGAAAGGACCTTCCAATGAAGGAAAACATCCTAGGATGTTCAGGAACCACCAGGACTCCAGCTCCTCATGCTCTCTGTAGTCCCACTTCCCTTCTTGGGAAAAGTTTTATGGTCAAACCACACAAAGATTGAGTTATTTGACCACACTTATGAGAAGACCCTATGGAGTCAAGTAAAAGCTTTTAAACCAAGCCCTGTGGTGGCGGCATCATTCCATCTGGTTTGCTGCATTGCAGTGCAGATTATTGAGTAGTGTGTATTTCCTTGGCTTCGCATCGGATGATTAACTATGGCAGAAACTTGGACAACAATGTCCAACAGGAAAACACAATCATCTGAACTGGTTTTGGAAAGGACAAAGCAAGCAAACATTAAGCTTTTTAATGAACTTTATATATATCTATAATACAGTAGGTTTTTAGTATTCCCATAATACAAACTTGTGTATTTCCCAATGTTTCTTGTGCAAGCATGCTGGTGTATCAGTTAGGAGGCACTGACTCAATGCCCTCTTTTGTATGATTTACATAATTTGTGTTTTTTCTTTGCCTTTAGAACATTTTTTGACTCTGAATCACACTTGCGTGTCTCGTTGTCCATCTGGTACATTTGGCAACAAGACATCTGGACAGTGTGATCCCTGCCTGAACGGGTGTGTCGTGTGTCAGGAAGCCCAAGCTTGTCAGCGATGTCATACAGGACTTTATCTGCAAAATGGAACCTGCGTGGTGGAGTGTCAGAGGTGCCCTCTATCTCATCTCCGTTTTTACTATTTGCACAAATCACACAGCATGTAGCTGCTAGCAGTCACTCAGTCGTTTGGGCTTCTCTCCGCCTCGTCCTCAGAGGGTTCCCACAGGGTGAAGAATGCCACCAATGTGCCCCGGAGTGTGGATCTTGCAAAGAAAGTCCTTCCAAATGTTTGAGCTGTGAGAGACGCTTTCTGTTGCTGGACAACTCCTGCTTGTCCTCCTGTCCAAAGGGCTACTATGACAACAGCAAAGAGTGCTTGCGCTGCCCACAGCACTGTAGCGAGTGCAGTCAGGATGGCCTCTGCAAGAGTAAGTAGGAATGGAGGATGTGGTGAAAAGGATTACAGACATGCTGATTTGAAAGGGATTTACTTTAGAGCTGAATAGTTGAAAAGAGGAAGCTTATAGAAAGGAGGTGAAAGAGAAAAAACAGGAAGTTTAGATACTTCTCTGTCTGCTTTCTCAACAGCAAAGAATCTAAATTGAGAAAACACGAACACAGCTAAATGAAAACATGAAGTAGGAACAACAGAAGGACAATGCTGCTTTTTATTAGTTTCCAAGTTCTGCTGATGCTTTAAGTGAAGAAAAAATAGCATTTTCAATGGATTATTTAAGATTGTGTTTGAAGTAGTAAAAAAATGAATTGAAAAAAAAAACCTTTATATTTTAGTATAACATGAAACAAATGGAGGACAATTAAAAAAAAAATCATGTTTCTGACAAATCTTTCTAAAGAACAGCAAAATAAAAAAGCAATAAAAAGAAAAACAAAATCTACTTTTCTAAAATGATTTGTGTCTCCATGGAAATAAGTGCATCATTTTTCAAACAAATGATTGATTGTATTAAAAACTTTAATGATGACTGATATTTTTATATTTCTCTTTTTTTATATATAAAAAAACAAGTTCACACACGAACTTGACTTCATTGTTTCACAACTTGTATCAAATTAGAATGTATGACATGTAATTTAAATCTGTTTCGATAGGATTGATGTTATATTTCTCCATAGAAATTGAAAGTAAAATATTAACATAGCTAAAGTGACTGGAACAGAATATTAAGTTGTAAATCTCACAGGCATTAATGGTGTTACTTAATAAGATTTAAGTTATTTTACAAATATTTACCTTAGATTTTTAAAAATTAGATAATTTTTGCTATTTCATTATAATTACATAAAATTTTATAATTTTAATTAATTAATTGACTTTCCAACAAAGACCACAACAATTTTGGGTCAATGTGTTCAGAATTTGATTAAACCAAAAAAAAAAAACGTTTCTTGCTTTGAAACGTAGACCATTATTAAAAGTTGATGTAATTAGATTAGCTAGATACCGTAACTCTTTTTTCTGAAACATCACATAGATATTAAAAAAAACATTTATGATGTGACCTGATCTGACCCGTCAAAAAAAGATGATGAGGGGTTTAAAGCAGGCTAAAAAGCAAGAGAAAATTGGTAACTGTGTTGTTTTTGGTAAATCACGGTAATTCGTTTTACTAAACTAAATGAGTGAACTGGAAAAATAAATTTAAAATTTCTTTAATAAACCACCTGAACATTACTGTCCTGTGTTTCATTACACCAACTTGTGCTTATTGCATAATTTATCTCCTCTGTTTCAGAATGTGCAGATTATTACTTCCTCTACGAGGCTGAGTGTGTGGACGAGTGTCCCAAAGGTTACTTCGACAATGAGCAGGAGTGTATGCAGTGTCATGCTGACTGTGCTTCATGTGACGGACCCGACGAGAATGACTGCGATGTGTGTCGCAACCCTAAAGCGGTCCGATACTATGGAGAGTGTCTGGCCAGGTGTCCAAGCAACACCTATTATGATGAGAACACCAATGAATGCAAAGGTAGGGAAGGTGGAGACTTATCCACCTTTAATATATATATATATATATATATATGTATATATATATATATATATACATATATATATACATACATATATATATATATATA
>CAEFZY010054578.1:0-22959 GCA_903066815.1 Brachyrhaphis roseni | reverse complement strand
ATGAAAGAAAGTGATCAGTCAGAAAGTCCATATACTTTGCTGAGGTCATTTTCACACCTTCAGGGACTCTGAAGGGGTCGACCAGCTCTCTCTCTCCCCATGATTTCAGCCCAAAGCATGACTCCACCACCTCCTTGCTGACGTCACAGCCATGTTGTGTGGTGGCCGTCCACCATCAATCCACTACTGCGTCCATCTGGACCATCCAGGGTTGCACAGCAGTCATCAGTGAACAAGTCTGTTTGAAAATTAATCTTCATGTACGGCTGGGCCCACAGCGACAGTTTCTGCTTGTTAGCTCTGGTTAGGGGCCTAATAGTAGGTTCATGCACCACAAGCCTCTGGAGGATCCTCCACCTTGAGGTTCCAGAGGCACCAGCAGCTTCTAATAACTGTTTGCTGCCTTGTTAACAATAACTGTTAACAGCTGCTCTCTTAATCCAATGAATTTGTCTAACAGAAACCTTCCTCATTATGCCTTTATCTGTACAAATCCACCATTGTTCTGAATCAGCCACAAATCTCTTCACAGCACGATGACAAAGCTTCAGTTTCCGTTAAATATATAATGTTTTCATATCTTGTCATACAGCACTACACTATCTGATGGTTTTTGTCAGAGAGATTTTCTCTTTCCCATATTGCTTGAAACCTGTGGCCTGCTTAATAATGTGGAACATCCTTTCTTAAGTAGATTTCCTTTCATTGAGCTCACCAGACAAACTAATCAACCAGCTCTCTGACATTAATTATAGTCATTCAAAGAACCCTGACACACAATACCATCTATAAATTTAATAGCACAACAAAAGATGTTATCTTTATGACACTTTAATCCAATTTGCATTATAATTTGGATAATTCGGTGTAGGCCGGCAATGGAAAACAACATTTAGAGCGATTTTGACTCGTGTGATGTGCTGTTGACGCGCCTCCACATAGACTCTGAGTGTAAAACAGACATGCTTGATGCTCAAAATGCGTTTGGTGTGAACGTACCGACTGCGTTCAAAGTGCACATGCGTTGAACTTGCAGCGTTGCTTTTCTTTGACGAACATGACGTGTTTGGTGTGAACGCACCAAGAGAGATATTTAGTTGGTGTTTCTTTTTATAGGCCTAAAAAGGAGCACATAGCGGTGGAATAAAAGGAAATTTTGGTTTATATAGCATGTTAGATTCTCAGCTGTATTTAGGACCTGGGCCAGTCCCACACATGAACACACTTTGCTTGTTTGACTGAAAAGTCTTGTTCGTTTGGGGAAGTGTGAACTTGCAATCAAACTCTCAAAAAAGCCAAATCTGGTCCACCTAAAAACCGAGGCCTCGGTTTGGTTGAAGTGAACGCTGGTGCGGTTCGTATGTATATATGAATGCCGAGTGGAACAGAGACCGCTCCAAAAGCAGGAAGTGGACTGTATGGCAGGGTATTCTGCCTAAATACAACCAAACCCTTGTGTCTAGTGTTAGTGGGACAAATTACTCTTGGTCTTTTACCAAAGCGAAAGAGAAATCCTGCAATCCTGCAGCCACTAAAATCTGGCACTGCTCCATTTTTGTTTACATTTAGCAAAAGAGGAAGTTGCACTCATATCGTTTTATGAGTTTTTCCGTGTTGTTTCCTAGATTAGGTCTTGTTGCAGCGCCCCTACAGCTGAGGAGGGGAGCAGATTTATTAAATGGTTGGATTTTTTTCAACACACTGCAGTGTAACAACAAACCCCAAAATATGAAAATGTAACAAATGATGCAATTTTGGTCTCCAATCAAACTATCAGGTGTGAAAACGCATTCAGCTCTAGAAGTGTTTAGCTTGTGATCGTCTGCCACATACTCTCTATTTTTAAAGAGTCCTTCAGAACCTTAAACAGGTGGCAACTTTTGTGCCCAAAGTGCGGCATGCCTTGTTGTTGTGGGGCGTGTGCGCCGGGGAGGGACCGGACTGGCGTCGGAGGAATGCGTGACCTTGCTGGCTTCTGCCGCCGTTTGGCTTTGATCAAACATTCCTGTGGAAGTTTTCGGCTTGTGCTGTCACTGAGCCGCAGTGCAGCGATGCTGGCTGATGGGGGGGGGAAATGAGATTTAAAAAAAAAAAACTTCAAAAATCAGTTTATGTAGAAATCTAAACAGAAATGTAAGCTCAAAGTAATAATTGGATACGTTTGTAGCTGTGTTTAAATGAGCATCTGGATGGGTGAAGTCAATCAAAGTGAGGTATTGTGGAAAGTGGATAATAGTAAAAGTTTTACACTATTGGATAGTTACTAAAGGATTCGGTCTTAAAAATGATGATAAAATAAAATAATTAATTATAATAGATTATTATAACTGGATGTTTTTTGTGGTTGAGTGCTGTAGTAGTTTTCGGGGTGGTTTAATCTCTGGTGGGCTTGTGTTATAGATTTAAAGCAAAGTGTGTCAAATAGACTGTAAAGAATTTTCACAGGCGCTGGCCTTTACATCACATTCCTGTTTTGTCCATTTAAGGAGCTTCTCTCTGCTGTAGCAGAGTTTGTACCAACCACATGTCACTTTGTTTAGCCTTGACAGCTGAGTTAAAATAATTTTCTATCATTTGGACTCCCTAGTTCCTTGATCTCCGATTAGATGAGATAAGTGACTCTTTACCAGGCCTTTGCCAAAACTTGAGGGCATCCTAAGGAGGTAAGTCAGTTGATTCAGGTGTGTTGGAGCACTTAATGCGTCTAAAACCTGCAGGACAGTAGATCTTGAGGACTGGGGTTGGTGACCCTGGTTCACTGCCTCCAGTATCTGCTTGGTTAGTGTCAGTCTGGTTTGATTAGGGATTGTAACGGGTCATTGTTTATTGGAAATGATTGACCCAACAGTGTAAAATCCTATCTGTAATCTTAAAATGTAATACGGTTGGGTGCTGCAGTCATTCATCCAGCGGCACGTCGTGTTTTTGAATTAAAGAAAAAGTTGACAGGAAATTTGAAAATATCACTTGATAATTATGTGTGACTGGAAAATTAATATCTGAACACCAACTATAAAGTCTTAAAATGCAAACATTTTAAAAAGACTTAAGTAAATAAGCAATGTTTAGCCTGGTGGGGGCTCAAGTAAAGCCTAGTGGCCCGCCAGGCTTATAATACACTGGGGGAAACCGTGCCTTAATACCTTAAATATGACTTAATAATGTCCTGTGCGTGTCTCCATACACACATTAATCAACGTATTGATCCCACATGTATTACTCTTTTACTTTCAAAAATAGACTGTAGATGGAATAAATACAAGGAGGCATCTGCATTAGGCCCTTTCATATGGACGTTTTTTTTTTTTGTTGATGTTTGAGTCGTAATAATAACAAGAGGCAAGATGTCTCTTTTGTGTGTAGAGTACTGTGGGTGTGTGAACTGCATTCATGCTGGTGAGGAACTGTAGCTTTAAAGAAGATGTGCTTCAATGAGCTTTAGTAAAGCTTGTTGTGGGAGTGTTTTTTTTGTGTTTTTTTTAGACGTTTCGAACAACAACGGGAAGTGTTGCGGTGGTGTAGTTACAGATTGTGGGTTTAAGAACAGGCCGGCTGTGGATGTATAAACGGTTTAAATAAGCACACTGCATCTGCGTTGTGGCGACCGGCTAACACAACCCACATTGAGTTTTTAGGTTAAATAGTTCAAGTTGGAGAATGGGCGATTAACTGAGAAGTTTTTTGGGGGGGGGGTTTAAGTGATGGAAAAAAAAAACCCGGCATGGATTTCATCTTGGAAAGTGGTCAGTCGGAAAGGCCCGGTGATTGGCCGAGGAGGGCTGGAGAGACAGAGAGAGAGAGGACAGTAAGGAGCCTCGGGCATTTCTCCCAGAGGAGCGGAGTCTCAGATCTTAAGGAAACAGAGGAGAGAAAAGCGAGAGCACAAGCAGGGAGGCCGGGAGGAAGGGAAGGGGTTGAGCGAGAGGACAAGGAGCGAAGAGGCTGTCAGAGCGAGCGAGGGGGGGGTGTCATAGACTGGAAAAAGTCAGGGAAAACACAGGAGGGTGAGAAAGAAGGACCCGCTTTAACTGCGTGGGTACAAGCTTGAGCAAATAAAGAGAGGAGGAAGAAAGGAAGACGACATGGAGCAGATCAGGAGGGGAGGCTGAGAAAACCCGACTCTTATTGTGAGAAAGAGATTGACGGGGTTAATGAGAGGAAGAACAAGTAGGAGAGGATTCTCCCACAAACCAGACCTAACCACTGAGACGGAGACGACTGACAGGAGCCGCTGCTTTCACTGTACTCCTCTTTCTCCTCCTATATTCTTCTTCTTCTCCTCCTCCTTTTGTTGGTGTTGTCGGCCTTAACCAGCGACGGACCACTGGGGCGCCACTATATCGCCATGTTCGAGGCCACGCAGAACGTCACGCTGAAGCCCACGGAGTCCTGGAGGGAGGCGCTGCTGGACACCCGCGTCATGGACCTCTTCTTCTCTGTGAGTATCCCCACAGTCCTGGACTGGCTTTTAATTTCTCGGTTTGGGTCATCACATACTTATTGCTTCAGTGGTTCGATTCTTGTCTCCTACCTCAGCTTCCAAATATCTTGACATAAGTCAAAACTAACTTAAAAGTAACTTTTCAGCAAGATTTAGGTGCCTGTTTTAAGTCAATAATTCATCAATATTGATCTAGAAGTATCAGTTATTCTGGCAGATTTTTTTCATTTTAACATTAAGAAAAATGTCTTGGTATAGGGTAAATAATCTGCCACTAGCATTTTTTATCAAGATTAAGTCATTACTGACTCCTGCATCTTCCTCAAATGTTACTCGATTCTCTGTTTTTGCAGTGCAACTTAGACTGTTATAAAAAATTATATTTATAAAATTGTGTTTTTCCTGCTAAATTTGGAATATTTTCCCCACATTTCCATTAAAGTACTGGAGTATTTCTTTGCGGACCTCTCCGGAGTGGTTTGTTTACTTCATGTCGGTCTGCGAGTCCTGGTTTAACCTTCCCCCCCGTTGGGGCTTTCTAAGTTTGTTCTTCTTCTGTGGCTTTCCTGAATGCACCATTAAGCAGATTTATAGGTGCTTTGCAGCGGGCTCGTGTTACTGCGTTACCGTTCAGGAGACCGCCCGGTGAAGCAAATGTGTATGTGTATTTTAGTGCAGCGCTTTCAAAGAGGCGGCCCACGCTGGCCGAGCGCTCGCTGTGGAATAGAAGAGTGGAACAAACTGGTCAGCTCCTCTTCCATTAAGCATCCGTCCAAGACTTCCAGCTGCCCATCGCCAGATAGTGCTCCTCCTCTTAATGGCCTCCAGGCATAGGCTATACTAGATTTTTTTTTTTTCTTCTTTCAGGTCTTATCTTAGTCAACAGAATAGTTTGAGGACGATACTGTGTACTTCTCACCAAAAGGCCAAAATCGGATAAATTAGCAGAAGGTGAGCAGGTAGAAAACGGGTCGGTTGCAATCGATTCTCACCACAGTTCACCGTGGTTTTCATTCAACATGATGGGATTTGATCAGGGCTGCAACCAAGCACAGCATAGTTAACTAAAACTAGCAAAAACAGAAATGGAAAAAACATTTTTGTTAACTGAAATAAATAAAAATGGTAAATAATGTGGAAAAACTGACTATACTATGTGTTTATAGAACTAACTAAAACATACTGAAATTATAGATATAATATCCTTCGTTTTTGTGTTTATGAATCTATTTATTAGTCTTTCAAACTGATATGAAAGATATTTCCCCCCGCAGTTTACGTCAGCTATTGGCAAATTACGGCACACCATGCTCCTGCACTTAATCTCGTCCTCAAACAGCGACAGCAAAAGTTAGGAGGAAACACCAGTCAGTTGTTGTTCATCAAAAATGAAATACATTTTTGAAAATGGCATCTTCAGTTAGTATTCATTACCCAATTGATGTAAGCATAATCGCAATACAATACTTTCACTTTTTTGAATTTTACACTTGAAAATTGATCAAAGTATGAAAAAACTAAAACTACTCCAAAAAAGTAAACTGAAACTAATCAATATTTAACTAACATTATGTAACTAAAACAAACAAACACACTCTAAAAACTGAGTTAGATGAACAAAGTCACAACGAAATACAGCTAAACTATAATCAAAAACCCAAAACCTTTGTATAACCCTGGTTGCAATTAACGATTATTTTAGTAATCGATTAATCGGGTAGAAAAAAATGGTCACATTCTGCAGATTTTTCATTGAACCACTTAAGCCTATTTATACAATGTTAGAAATACTTTAAAAGTTGCAAATATACAATTTGGTTTCTTTTTTTTTAAAACAAAATATTTTATTACCTAAATGCAATAACAGCATTCCTTTAGCGTACGGATGATCATTTGTAGAAATGGATGGATCTGCAGCTAAAAACACTTCTACTGACAACATGTGAAAAGTTCAAGCCTTAATGCACCAATATCAATTACCAGTTAATAACTGGATAGCAAAAGGTGCTTAATGGGAGATTTTTTTTTAGCAGATTTTCATCTTTAAGGTTTTATTTGTACAGTTTGGCTAAATTAGTTCTCAGTGTGTTGTTCTTTCAGCAAGTGGCCTTTTTGGAGTCCGTATGCTCCAGTTAACAATTAATTGATTAATAAATCTGTTGACAATTCAATGATCAATTAATCAAGATTAATTTGGTTAATCGATTCAGTCCTACATTTGATCCCAGAAAAGGACGAAAATCCACCTAATAATTAGATTTACTCCAAGAAAACAACTAACCAGAAACAGCCGACATCCAGCTTTGGATGGTCATAACAAAAACACTTTACTCTTTTTACAGTCAGTGAACGCACCACATAAAAACAAGAGATCGGTTTATGCCAAGTGCAGGAGAGTTAGACTTTTAGAAGATAGCTGGAAGGCTGAAAGTATTTAAGCAAAGTTGCTCTTTTTTTGGTCTTTTTAATATCAATTAATATTTATCACAATATAAAACAAATCACTAGTTTTGTCCACCTTTATTGTTTCTATTGAGTGCGATCTGAAGATATCAGGAGGTTATTTTCGATTTTAAAGGTTTATTTTTAAAAGTCAGACATGTCATTGAACATTATATACCTGCTCTGGATGAATAAGACGTACATTTTACACAGTTTTATTGAAGTTACTGTATTTCATACAACTGTAATGGAGACACTTTTTTCGCATCCCACGAGTCACGTGATCAACAACCAGTAGGACGTCCCTACTGGCAGAAAAGACGAAGAAGACAGGAAGTGGTTGGAGGATGATGGCGCTGCATGTTTTTTTTAATAACTCACAATGGGAATAAACTTATTCACGTTACATTTCTTTTTTAATGGTGGGTTTTTTTGACGCTAGTGGAATATCGACAGAGTTTTGTGCACGTTTATAATGGAAACGTAGCTGCTGACGCTCTGGATGCATCTAGATGTATTCAGTTACAGCTCAGGATCTTCTAGAGGAACATTTCATGACTTGTAGCGAGGAATCACACGACAGCCACGTCTCCGGTTGTGAATGAGATCAGCGACGCCGTACGGAAAGCTCGATTGTCCCCGGCGTCCGCCTGCAAATAAAAATGTTTGTCATTTTTCTGTCGGTTCTTTGCGCTGCTGGAATCTGCAGGACGCGTTTTGTGTTGGTCTCAGTTTCCTGGCCTCCGGTTTCAGCTCTTGCTGTGGTATTTCTAGTAGCTCAACTGTTTGTTGTTGTAAGGCGCCATCAGCTGCCTGTGTCAGTGTGTGTGTGTGTTGTACCTTCATCATCATTGTGTGGGGTTCATTTTTTACGTCTGCCGATTTGGGTTTATGTGTGTTGCGTTTAATGGCGTCCTTTGCTGTCTCAGCTGCTGTGTCTCCTCAGCTGTGTGTGTGGTAGTGAGGGGGGAGGTGTGACCCGGGTAAGTGTGTGTTGAGGGGGTCCTCAGACGCACGTGCCATCAGGGTCAAAGTCCATTGCCGACCAGTGGCAAGATTACAGCCCGGCCCCAGGATTAGGGGCCCCTGTTAACAACTCTAGTAACCTTACCATAACACACTCGTCCTGGCTCTCTCCCTCAGTGGGTGGACGTCTGTCGGGCTACGTTACACGCCTCCTCTGCTCCTCCGCTGTCTTGTTGCAAGCTAACGAGAAACGGTCGAGTGTTTCATGCAGCTCTCCAGTGTCCCCATCGCCATTTATTATGCTCACTACGTTTTAATTATCGCTACCTCTATTTCCCTCGATGGAGCAACGAGAAAAATCTTGAAAGAGTTTTGCGTTTCAGCTGCCACCAAGCAACTCATTGTCTTTGCCGTGCAATGCCAGATCCTGGCGGCAACCTGGAGGAAATTGGTGTCAAACCTTTGTGCGGCTAAATTTTTTTTGTTTGTGCCGCTCTCATTTTTAAAGACGGATGTTTTCAGAGGTCATCAAAGATCATAGATTCCCTCTGAACCCCCAGCATTTACAAAGAATAGGCAAATTTGGTGTCAGTCAGCTGTTTTACAAAAATTCTAGAGGCATAATCCAGTACAATTTAATTGATAGATTTTTTGTGGGGATTTTGTTAATGACCTCTGGTGACCTCTGGAAACTTTCTTCTAAAAAAAAAAAACCTAACATAACTACATAAACAAAAATTTTTACTGCACAAACATGTCATTGTTTGTGCAGTAAAACAAACAGTGATATTGCAGTGATGTGCAAATTTAAACTACAATTGCTACCACAATTGACGCCATAATTCATTTGATTTTGTAAATGTGGACTGGCTGGTTGACCTTTTGATGACCTCTGGAAACATTTATCAATATTTTCAAATTGATAGCAGCACAAACAAAAATTAGTTTGACACCAAATTTTGTTTAGTTTGAGGAACTTGGTTTTTAAGGACTTTTCCTTTTTTTTTTATGGATTGTGCTCGAGGTTGAGGTGACGGACTAAAACTTACTCATGTGAAGGCTTATGGGCTTTTTTTTTTCTTTCTTTTTTTGGGTTACTGACTGTTGCATTTAGAGAGCACAGTCTATTTTACTCTTAGTAATTTTTACAATCCCTGTACGTTTGAAGGCAGCTTTCCTGTTTGAAAGCCTTTCATCGTTTTAGTGTCACGTATTAGTGTCTAGATTTATGAATGCTATTTGCGATGCTGTAAAGTTTTTACATGCAGTGCAACCATTATATTGTGACTCCTGACATGAATCAGCAGCACTTCTAAACCCTCTGCTAACAGTATGGGAATAAGGGCGAAATGGAGTATTTTATTACCACGTTAACACTTTTGTGATTATAAAACGTAACTGTGCGGTCATCAGAAACGTTGTACTCCGATCTAAGGGACGTGCAACTGAGTAGGATAATTAATGTGCATGGCGTATTTGACAACAAACCATTTACAGTATATGAAAAATGAAAGCAGTGCAGAAAAACAGATGCTCAGTACCATCGGGAATGTTATTAAAATGAATAAAACTGTGCAAATGCTAATGGGGATGTAAATGCTCATTGATTTTCTTGGGAGCGGTGACGGCGTATTGAGCAGTGATGTGCAAACTTTTTGCCCTGGTAAATTTAAACTACAAAATGTAGGAAATTACAATTGCATTCTTTTTAACCTGCAAAAATTTTCTTTTCAGTAAAATTTGTACATAATTAAAGATGCAAAATATAAAAAGGGATTCAGTCTGTTGTCTTATTAGAACAAAAGCAAAAGAATCTGTGACCCATAAAAATGTGAAAATTCAGGGGGGGGTTTCTAGCCAAATTTTAAGCATTGCTGACTTGTACTCAGGGGCCTCCAGGCCACACTTTGGACACCCCTGTTATAGAGCCTAACAGCTGCTGGGAGGAAGGACCTCCTGTGACGCTCCTTAGTGCACCTGGGATGCAGCAATCTGTCAGCGAAGGACCAAACCTGATCTGAACTAAACACAATGACTCTGCACTGGACTGACATTCTTTAAACCTAGCAGCACTGTTATAAACATCCAGTGTATTTTCTAGGTCACTATGGCAACAGTGTTGTCAGCAGCAAAGAATCAAAAACTGGGTATGCAATAGATTTGAAATTCGCTTTTATTACCAGGGTTAAGCATGAGGGTTTTTTGGCTAATCTGTGCGTTTCGTGACGGGAGCAGCAGTAAATCCTGAAGTCAGTAAACTAATACTGGGGTGAGATCATTATCGATTGTATTATCCAGACCCCGGAGCTCAGATCTGTGTTGTCAGACAGAATAAAAAATATATTCTGGAAATGTGTTTAAGCAACAATGCGGTCTGTCCCGCTGAAGAGACGCTCACAGCCTCATAATTATCATTCTGTCTACTAAGAAAACGAGCCGAGGTGCTGACGAGAATGTGAATAGGGCTAAATGTGGAACAATAGAGCAAAAAACAAAAAAAAAAACAATGAATCAAATCAAAAGGAAATGAGAGGAAGCCGAAGAGAAACGATGGACAGGAGGAGTAAAGAGGGAATTGTGGATGTGATTGTGAGCGGCAGAGCGTTTACGGGATTAATGGTCTGTTGGAGATTGGAAAGTAAGCACACGTTTATTTTTCCTTCAGAATAAATGCTAGCTGCTTCTCAACACGGACCGCCAGCACCACAACAAAAAAAAAGAAAGAAAGAAAGAAGGGAGTGGGGGGGTGGAAACAAATGACAAAACATATTCGCACTAAATCTTATAATCAATGCTTCAACAACATGTTTTTATTCCTGAGTGGGAGAGCAGCAGCTTTAGGGAGGGAGGAAAAATAGTGGATGCAACACAATCCATCGACAATAAAGCAATAAATGAACCAGAACACTGCAGTCGTTTTTAGAAAAATGACTCTGGTTTTGCAGCATGATGTCATATGTATTGAAATTATTCTTTAATTTCCCTGTTCAGTTTTGATTTCCAAAATTAAAAGTGTTTTTAAACACAACACTAAAATTTGTCTGAGCAACAAAATGTGGGCTGAAGTAAACAAAAACCCCTTAAATATTTGGAGTCTTTCCTCCTATTCAGTATCCCTTCAGAAAACACATTGTTTTGTTTTTGGTTTGATAATGATGTCAGATTTGCCCATCACAGGCTGTACCACATAAAACTATATGTCGGATTAATTTAGGCAGAAGAAGAATGAAAACTGCTGCTCTTTATAGGCTTGACTTGCACTTGTCCTCACAAAGGGAGAAAACTGAGGCTGGTGTTATAGATGTTTACTCAACAAACCCAATCAGCGAGGAGATGAGGCTGCAGCAGAGCCCTGCAGGCACATGGTAACATAATCTGAGAGGGAGGCGGATGGTGGGAAAGACAATAAGTTGGAAGCGCAGTGTTGATTTTAAAAAAAGGACAGAAAGATGAGCCTCTTAGCCCCCTGTGGTAACAGACACCAGGCTTTGTCTGCTATAAATATCATTGGCACCGGCTCTCTTTCGCTCTCTTTTCCTTTTTATTTTTCTTTGTCAACCCTCCTTTTCATCTACTTTACTGCGTAATATCTTTTTCTCTTTAATTTTTTCAGTCCATTTCCTCAGTGGTGTAATCATTATTTTACCATTTTTTATACTGGAGAGTATAAGTAATTACACTCTCCAGATAATAATTTTTTTAAATAATTTTTCTTAGTGTTGCCAGTTTTTGAGTTTCAGTACTCAATGTCTCATTTGAATTGGAGTCAATTCAGATGCCAATTTCTTAAAGTAACAGTGTTCTAACTTTAGATTCGTCCACATAATGCTAGAGTTTATGACTATGTACCATCACCATTACTGAAGCAAAGGAGGTTAGGAGTAGACCTCAACTGAGTTTGTTCTTCAACAAAGGGCTTTTAATTTTCTAGATGAGAACCTTAAAGCCCCTTTGAGTCATAATTGTTAGTTTCTCCCCAATTTCTTAACCTTAAATTGATTTAAGATTAACTAATTAAATCAGTTGCGTACATTACTACTGTGTAATTTACATGTCTCTTACTGTTTTAATTAGGTATGCAAACAATTAATCGACTTACGATTGTTGATTATTTCTCAATGACTTATTAGATTAAAATTAGTTCTGATCAATTAACTCATTCTTTTAGTGTTGTAGTTTGGCTGCCATCCAGAAGAGGGCCCTGATGGTCATCCTTAAGCAGGACCAGTCGATACAGAAATAAAGATGGCGGGGCCATGCCACAATAGGAACGGTGTGGGATGCAATATACACTTTATGTGGTTCTGTTTAGAAACAAACACGAACAAGCTCATTAAGTTTTGCATTAAAGAGCTTGTTGAGATCAATCAACTCTAGATTAACTCATTAGTTGATGACTTGCATCCCTAGTTTGAATCTAAAGAATTACATTATTATGTTTTTGTCTTGTCGCAATACCATAATTCAAAGCATGTAAAATGCACAGGCAACTTTGATTTAATTTGTATTCTCCAAAGCTACAAAAACTCTTAAGGTTGTATGTAGGCCTACCACAATAACAAATTTTGCTGGATGATAAATTGTCCCAGTAATTACTGTGATAAGCTATAATATTGAGACCACTTTCACGTAATATATTGACGATAGCATAATAATGCAAGTTTGCTCCCTCAGAGACCAGTAAGCTTTAATTTTGTAAAGAACTCTTAACGCTGAAACTGGACAATACTTTAACTATCCAAGACAAAACACAACAGTCAAAAACTATAAATAAAACACAAATAAAAACCACACAAACTGAAACCATAAATAAAATGGTTTATGAAGACTCTGTAAAGAAAATTGTCTGTAAGAAAATATGAATCATCAAAATGGGAATTATTGAGCTCATTTTGATTATTTGCTTATTCCGACAGGCTTAACTATATTTCCCAAATCCAAAGTGAAGAGTGGACGAGCGCCACAACTGCAACGTATTGTGAATTACACAGAACCTTCTCGTCAAATCCACTTTAGCCAGAATCTACCTGGGTTTAGGTCTCCGCTGTGACAGGTGTGGCACTCAAATATGTTTTGGACCTTGTTCAGGAGGCCTTTCACTTCCTGAATAAGGTCGCTGACCTTAAACTGACCCTTCACTCTTCAGAAGAGTAGTCAAGATACAAAAACTTTAACCTCAACAAAAAGACTAAGAGGGAAATAAAAAGTCATACTCTGTATTTTAGTTGTTTTAGTAGGATGTAGTACACTTTCTTTGTAAAGTGTACACAGTGTATTCATCAGAGGCTCTGGGTTTTGTAAAACTCTGAATTTTAGTTTATCTATGAAAAGCAAAGCAGGTATAGTGTTTTCTTTAATATTTAGCTGTGGCCGCTGCTTCCTTTACTGAAAACAGAAGAGTAAAGCCGACCTTTCACCCCTCATTGTTTTGAGTTTAGTAGAAATTAGTAGAATATGGAAAAGTTTTTCCACATATTTGTGATGGAAGCACCTTAAAACTGCTGTACTGTGTAGGGATGCACCGATCCATTTTGTTTCCCTTCCGATCCCGATATCTGAGGTTTAGTATCGGCTGATACTGATCCAACATTGCTGAATTGACTTGAGACACTTCACAGATATAAATGTACAGAATTAGAAATTTATTTGACAACTCTGAGCCAGTACGCCACACATAAATAGCTTCATAAGTTTGGTCAAACATGTAAAAGCTTTCATTTGTCCAGTCAATGCAATTAGGAGAATAATAGCCAATGTGAAATAAATGATAAAGACACTAAAACTGACAAGGACAACAGGTTGACTGCCTTGGTCAAACATGTAACAAACTTTCTTTCAACTGGTTCAGAAAGTGCAATTAGGAATTATAAATATAATGTAACATAAAAAATAAAGCATGACATCACTCAGGGCTTAAAATACTGAATTAGACTGAATAGATCTGCCCTTATGGATCAGGCACAATGTCACCGATACACAATCTAGATTATTATTATTTTTTGATATCAGGATTGATGCAGATAATAATTTTGGATCGGTGCATCTCTACTGCCGAAACCAAACCGAATTGAAGGACTCGTGTGCAGAACTCTTATTTATTTTTTTGTTCATATTGATATATTCCTAATTCTTCCTTCCGTCCCACCTCGCGCATGCAGAAATACCCGCGCAGAATTCAGCGAGTCTAACTATAGGCAAACCCAAGGCGACTGACATTACTGGCGTGGTATGGCTCGTTCACTGGAGCAGCTGCTTTTCCAGAGCTGGCGCTGTTCAATCTGTTGGCCTTGTGCTGCTCTCCCACTCCTCCCTCTCGCTTTCTTTCTCACTTACTCACCAGTTTACCCCCACATCCTCCCCTTCCTCGTCTCCTCCTCCTCCTCCCGCTGAGCTCTTCCAGAGGATGACTTCACGCTCTGGAAGAGAGCGGCAGCACTGGAGGCTACAGCGTGGCGGCTAGAACACGCTAGCATCCGAGCGGCGTGGCTCGCTACCAAGTGGGCAACAGGGCAGCACAGCTGGAGATCAGAAAGCGGAGAGAGGGGGTGAGGGGAGAGTGTGGGAACGAAGCAGGAAAGAATCCAGAGGGGATTGAGTGAGAAGAGGAGGAGAAGGGGTGGAAAAAAAGACGGGGAGGCTGAAAGTTTGAGTGCTCCAGTGATGGTTTTGTGTGCGAGGCACCGGCTGAAGATGCAGGCACTCTGGATTTATTAGGATGACAGTTCAGGACACGGAGGAAGAAGCAGGGGGGGGGAAAGGAAGGAAAGAATTGGCTGATTCGCTGGAGCTCCACACATCTGCATGGAGCCGTCAGTGGAAACACATGTTGCTGTGATGACTCGCCGCCGTGCTGTTGCTGCCCCCGCCGCGCTTCGTTCGTCCCTTCTCGAGCTTCTCCCCCTGCTGTCGGAGTGTGACGGCTCGGCGCGGATCAATCCCGGGATCGGACGCTTGATGCCATGAGACCTTGTCAGGCGGCTGTCTCTCTCTCTCTCTCTCTCTCTCGTCGGGACTTGAATCTTTTCCGCTCAGGAGTTTAATTGAGGCAATCTGAAGTGATCGACTGGAGAAGCGCTGAAGTCGGAGTAGCTGGATATTTGTTTTTTTTTTTGTTTGTTGTTTGTTTTTTTGTTGCACCAGTGAGTATTAATCATATCAACTTTGGTTCGGATCGGATTCACCTCCACTACAGTTTTTTCTACTTGTGGAGGTTTGCCTTGCGAAGCTAAATACTGTCGGGTGTCGAGGTTAAAATATAACCGGAGCACAATTCACGTTAAAGAAAACTTTCACTCACCGTTGGATCCTTTCCACAAAGAGTAAGGAGAAGAGTTTAGGAAATAAAAATCAAAGAGCTTTTTACATTTTTAAAATTGCAATTGTGTTAAGGGGGAAAAAAGTCAATCTTTTCCTTTAAGCTTCTTTTTCCAACAATCTTTTCAGCAAAAGCTAAAAACGCAGCAAACAGTGGTCACGTCATTTCCTCTTCACACTCAATAAATGTTGGGCTGTAATTTTGTAAATTCATCACTTTTCTCCCATTTAGTGAAAATCAATTTGGTTTCTTTGTATAGAGACAATTCACAACAAATGTCATCTTTACCAAACTTGTCTTTTCACTTCAAACGTACAAAAGTTACAATTAATCTTAGTTACCAAACAGTGACTTAAGCTCAGATGGTTATTCAAATTAGTTTAATAAGTTTCTATGGAAACCCAGCAGATTGCATTGAGGCATTGTATCTTCATATAAACTCTCACATAAAATCTAGTGAGCGTTAAAGAATGTGTCAAATAAAAGTAAAGCTTGATGTTGGTTTTATTATAAGGGATACGGTGTTTGGTTGCAGTGAATTGCTGCCATATCTGTTGATTTTCTTCACTGAGGTGGTGAAATAAAAGGAAAAGTAACAGAATGGTTTGTTGTTGGCAACATGTTTAAGTATTGCTGTACTTTTGTAAGTTGAAAAAAGAAACGATTTTAGCATTAATGTAATGTCGACTGCTCAGCTTTTAAATTAAGCATAAAGGTTTTTATTATTTCCATCAAGTCACATATGTCAAAACAACATTTCTGCAAGAAATCGACCATTTGCCAATAACAGGAATGGAATTAGAAGCTGAACTTTTTAAAACAACAACAAGCATCAAACACCCCAACCTTGTGTTGACGTGTGTTTTAAGCGTTGCAGAGTGTCAGCAGGACTCTGTCGTCTCTCAGCTTTGTCCTGGTTCTGCTCAGCCCTGCTTAAGATCCATGCTGGATTTGCTGTAAAGTTTCACTGCAGTAGATCTGTTATAGCTTCTGTTTTTAGCATTTATCCTCACCACTGTCTCCAGAGATGTTTAAAATTAGCATTTGTTCCCGTTTTTAGCTCTTTTTGACATGTTTTTTGTTTTGTTTTGTTTTGTTTTTTTGCTTAGATTTGAACTGAGATTATTTTGTTGCCAAAAAACAAAATGCAGAGAGGAGAATGTTGTGTTTTATAACTGAAAAAATATTTGGCAGTCTCAGTAAATTGGAAATAAGCCGTTTGGTTTGCTGGCTGCAGCTAAACCTGTCACAGTAACCAATTAATCAATTAATCACATGATGAATTAAAATAAGGTCAATAATTACCATTTTGATGAATAATATTTTTAATGAAGGCCAATTTTGTTTACAGACTTCATAATCTATCTTGTCTGTGGTTTTAGTTGTGTTTTTTATTTATTGTTTTTTTTGGTTGTTTATTTTTACGTATATTTTTTTATCATTATTTCCAGTTTCAGTGATAAGTTTTGTTTACAAAATGAAAATGTCTTGATCTTTGAGAGGGAAAAACTATATCACTTAAAAATGGTTGCAAATCAACAATATCACCATTTATCACAATAATTTCTGGGACAATTTATCGTCCAACAAAATGTATCGTGACACTCTTCGTGACCAACCAGTTACATTCTGTACATTAAGAACATTTATATTTGGTCTGTACCTTTCAAAGTACTGCACATCTAATTGTCCAAACGGTTTGTTAAAGAACGAGATCAGTCTGAGTAAGACGCGTCTGTTTGTCTGTCCTGCAGATTCACAGGAAGATCCGGGAGGACTCGGACATGGCCCAGGACTCCCTGCAGTGCCTGGCCCAGCTGGCCTCCATGCACGGGCCCATCTTCCCAGACGAGAGCGCCCAGGTGTCCTACCTGGCTCACCTGGTGGAAGGCCTGCTCAGTATGATCAACGGGTGAGTGCCAGCTTTCTGTCACTGTTAACATGGAAGTCACATTATTGGCTTACATGCTTTACTTACATGCAGAATTGACTGCACAGACGGTTTAAAATATTTTTTTAATGAAAGTCCCAGTGTTATGCTTTTGCTTTGCGGAGACGCACCGTAGCATTGTGCCGTATTGGATGGATAATATTCTCTCCTTGATGGTGGCTGAAGCTTCAAACATGTTGATTTTCATCAAATATTTCAGAAAGCCTGTGTAATTAGTAGTGATGGGACTTGGTTAAGATATTTAATCAGGTTAATTGCTGGATCTGTATTTAATCGTTTTGTAATGAAAAATAAAAAATGCTGGTATTACATGAATAGATATATGAGCTCAACAATATTGTTTTTTATCTGTTGTTTAGATTATCATTCATAAACTCCTGTGAAGAAATCCTTCTTTATTAATGTGGACGCTGACATTAGCTATATGTTCAGCATTGAAGTGCTATTTTAGCCTTGAATGGTTCCGCTGATAGGCTAACTCAATAATAGTCTTTTCCAGTGTCCAATCAGATTTTTGAAACAAAAATCAGCCCAGAGAAGCAGCTTCGTCATCCATCGCTGGTGTTTGCAGATGTCGCTTGTGCGTCAGATTTACGAGCATACTAGAAACTTTTAAATGGAAAGGTTCCTGCTGGACCCTATGTATGTTTGAAAGAAAAAGATTATTTGCATTAAGAATTTTGAGACTTTATTGCATTAATGTCCCAGCCCTGGACAGTAATCACATGGACTAAACTAATTCGTTCTCTGTTATCAAAACTATCAAAGCCCTTCTAAACCGGCAACAAGCAAGCAGATTTTAATTTTTATTTATTTTTTATTTAAATGAAGAAAAGAAAATTACATTTACTTTAACCAGTTGATACAGTTAAACCTAAGGTCATACACACCCTTGGCATTTAATAAGACAGTATAAAAGGAGAATACATGTTATAAAATAAATGTCCTTGCTTCCCTGGACAGAGCCTTATGAACCACATCAAAAACCTTTTCACTTTAATGTCTGATTTTGCCAAATTATTTTTGATCTGAAATGTAGTTGGGATTTTTTATTTTTTTGTTAAATCATGTATTAGTATTATTTTTGGAATAATACTAATAACGGATTATTGCCGTTGGGGGGCTTTATGACAGTTTGGGAAATTTTTTTATTTTGTCACTTATAAAAATGTTAGATGGATACTTAGATCAGTTTCAGTTCACCTTTAAGCCACAGGTGTGTGTGGATGTGTGTGGGCGTGGGTGTGTGTGTGTGGATTGCAGTTGCTGCTGACCCTCGGGAACAAATTGTCACCTGGCTTTTTTTTTTTTCTTCTTCTTCTGTTTTTACTTTTATTACTTTCATGATTTCCTCTGACATTTTGACAAGTCGTCCACTTTTTTCTCGTGAAAAGCCACAACACTGACAGGTGTAGCTTAAGAACTGACCTGCAGGGACTAATTGAAAGCTGAACGTGAAAGCAGCCGCTCTGTGAAGACGGGCGCCGCTGCAGCAGCCAGCCTGAGCCACTGAACCCCGAATTAACTTTTCTCTCTAATGCCTGATGCTTTTAACTTAATAGCCTTCCTTTTATTGTTTTCCACCATTAAACCTTCAACAATCACATTAAAGTGCTAGGGAGCTGCAGAACGCCATTATTCAATAATTACTTCAGTCTTGAAGGCAGCTCAGAACCTGAGAGATAAAGGTTGCAGCTACTGCTTTATGTTACTTTTCAATTTATCTCGGTTTGTTTTCGGGAGGCTTGAACGCAGTGTGCTAAAGATGCTCACAACCCTCAGCTCTTATCTTTGAGCAGACGTGCTGGATTTTTTTCTTCTTCCACATTTCGTGTTTAAATTCGGAGACTCAACAAGCGTCCGAGGTCAACGTCAACAGTAGGACACTCTGTGTTGAGCCATTTCAGCTTTATTTACAGGAAGTAATTGCTTGTTGAGTCTCAGTTTTAATGCCCCCTCTTTGCATCATGGGAACCTGTCTTCCAGTTTGGTAACAAATTGAGTACGTAGTGTAGCCAGGGGCTTATGCTTCCCAGATGTGTCTGAAACCGCATTCATGCCGTGGTGGATCAAATTATTATCATCATGCTGGGTTTTTTTTTTTTCAAACAAAACAGGATTAAAACGCCACACTTGCTTTCCTTTAAACACCAGCGAATAATGGTGTGTTTTTCTATCCACCGGTTGTCCTCTAATTGAACACCAAGCTGCCAGAGCCTGTAATAAAACCGAGGGGGCTTGTCTCTCAGATTTGCCTGGAGCTCTGAACTGATGATGGAGCTCCGACTCTTTTCAAGAGGTGGAAACACTTTGGTGTGTTTTCTAAGCTGCAAATTGCATAAAGTGTTTGTCGAACTGCTATACAGTAAATGTGATTAAAGAGAGCAGAGTTTTATAGTATTTACTCAAATATAAAACGATTACATATGCAAGATTACTGCTTTTACTTGAAATACAAAATCAGCTGAAATGCTAACAGCAGCTGAGTTTCCAAAACAAACATGTACAAAACTTTGTCGATGTTCCACTAATGTTAAAAAAAAAAACAGATTTCACAGTTGTGGTGTTTCTGTCAAATAAGAATTGCAATTAAAATCGCACACGAATAAGTTTGTTTGCGATAAATCCTTAGAAAACATGCCGCACCGACATCCTACAACTACTTCCTGTCATCGCAGTCTTCTTTGTGGTTTTTATCAGTGGTAAAATCTGGCTGTTGATCATGAGACTCATGTGAAACAAAGTAGATTGTCTAAACCTGAGAGTTACATGTATATCAACCAAAGAGGCAGTCATGTGGAGCTGCATGAACACAAAGGAAAAGAGTCTGGGCCTTGTTGATTGGAGGGAGAAAAACAATTTTAAATTCTTAATGGTAAATGTTGTGTTTGGCACAATATGTTAGAGCTTACATATTGGAGGTTTGCATTATTTTTGGCCCAGTTTGTCACCAATTAAGCCGAGGATTGGTTGGTCTCAGTCCATCTCTGCTTCCATAAAATTGAACCAGATGAAGTTGGGAAAATAAATTGGCTGAATGGAAATGTGTCAGTTTTGATAAAACTCTCATTTTTGAAGTGTTTGCATTAGGATGAGGTGGTTTTTCAATGGTAATACTTTATTTGCGTCACACGAGTCATGTGATCACGTGTCACTACTGGTGAAAACGACGACAACAGGAAGTGGCAGGAGGATGACGGCACGGCATGTTATTGAGGAAATGTATAAATGTTTTTTCTTTGACATTTGCAGAACATAATAAAGTTTTGCACAAATTTGTAATGGAAACGCAGCTGTTGTCTTTCAAAGTTTGACATGTTTTTATCCAGAACTGAACTCCTCCTGCTCCTGTTCATAAGCTTCAGGACTGGCTCTACGTCTGAATACTAAGAGACAGCTGATGACTGCGAGTATCTGTTAGTAAACAGTATAAACAGAATATAACTGTTCAAAATTAAAATGGAGAAAGGACTTCACAAAATACTATCTATTTTCTACCATTGCAACACCAGTATTGCAAAGAACTGCTTGGACTCATTAAGTTTTAGCCAATTATAAAAATAAAAGCACTGTCCAATTATGCTCTAAGTACCAGTAACATGTTTTGGTAAAACTTGTTGTTTAATGCAGCAGAAAATGTTAGGAGGGAATTGAGATGTTCTGGTGAAACTAACTCATATAATTGCTGAAACAGAAATTGTGGCTGGATGAAAATAAAGAAAATAAAAAATCTGTTACTGATTTATTTATTTTTTTTTCTCCGTAATATCAGGTCCAATTATTTGCTGTCCTGGATCTATTTGCAAGAATCTAAAGTAGAAAGATATTATTGCTACACACTTGAGTATTCATTTTTTACAGGTCATGCCACCATTGCAGCTTTCACCCATTTTATTGCATGCATCCCGCTGTCTCTCGGCCCTAAATGACAGTAAATCAGAGTATTTAAACGCTTCATCGCCTTTAGATTTAAATTTCAGCCATGGCAGAAGCGCGTCTCTGAGCTGATGGTAACGTCAGTCTGCAGGTCCTGAATGTGAGCAGCGTTTTAAAGCACCTAACTCCAAGCTCAGTTCTTCTATTTATTAATTTTTTTTTACATAGTTATTGGCTGCTTATTTTAGTTCTTTTTAATAAAAAAAACTATTTTATTTCTTAGCAATTAAGATTTCTAAAAGTGACAAAAAAGTAAAGGGATAATTAGACGTATTTGTTTCCATAAAGTCTGTGTGCGTGAGAGATGTTGACGTTGTCTTTTCATTGAAAGTAAGAGGCTACGATTACTTGGCTTGATATAAATAACGTCCTCACACACCGGCTGAGAAAAGGGCCTTTTTCTCCTCTTCCTCTCTCTCTCTCTCTCTCTCTCTCTTCCCCGCTCCACTGCTATGTCTTTAATCACCTATTCTTGGAGCTTTTTTCCACTTGCCTCATCGGAAAGCCATGCAGAGAGGGACGGCCGATCCGCAGCGATTGAACAGTCCTGCACGCAATTTAGCTCCATCTGATAGGGTTTAGCAGGGCTCCTCACCCAATGTAGCTCTTTCACTTGGGTAGAGCGGGATGAGGAGCGGCAGCAGAAACAGACGCTTCATCTTCAGGTTTTTCATCAAAATCTCTTGGATCAGTTAGTCACAGTCTAAAAAAAAAAGCAGTCCTTCTTTTGTATATCAGAACATTAAAAAAAAAAACGTTTTAATGAGTAACTTAAATCGAATCAGATGTTGAAAAAACTCTACAGATTCTACCCTTTTGGTTATTTCTTCACTAAAGTAAACTCCCAAATGAAAGCATTATGAGTGAAAACTAAACGCATCCTCCCTCCCTACACTTAATTATAGAGAAAGTAACAGTCAGATGCTGTTTTGCCCTTTAAATGCAAAACTTTTAAAGGGCCAGTATTGTGTATTTTCCAGGCACAGTGCGACATTTCACAGTACAAACAACTGTTACCTTCAGTTGTTATGAAATGCTATATATATCAAATATCTAAAGAAATTCTACTTTCTAAAGTGATGCCTCTGTCTCTTTAAAAACTCCTACTCCTCCTGAAACTCGGCCTTCAGGAAGTCCTCACAACCTCACTCCTCTATTAACCCTTTAACAGTGTTTTACCAGCGTTGGTCCTTTAATGATGCTCATTAGCATCAGCTGCTAATTGCTACGGAGCAATTAGCAGACTAGCCAGCTGCTGATTGTTGCTGGCTAGTCTGAAGGAGCTGAGTGGGGGAGTCGTGGTGAGGGGTGTCCTGTGAGGTGAAACCTTGAAAACTGCAGCTCAGAGGAGGAGGCGGGGCTAGGTCCAACCAGGCTTTAAGAACAGCTGAATGGTTGCCATGGAGATTAAAGGGTTTCTCAAATATGAAAGAGAGGTATGTTTCTGATGAGGGAATAACATTAACATGAGATCCATCCATCAAGGAGACCCAACACAGAGACAGGACAAACAATCATGCACACACACACACACACACACGCGCGTTTGTTTCTAATACCTTGTGGGGACCATTTTCCTGACACATACTACGTTGTGGGGACCAACTGCTACTTGTGGGGACGGAAGCCTGGTCCCCACGCTGTTTTTGGGTCAGAGGTCAGATTTAGGACTAAGGTGTGAATTGAGTTTTGGTTAGGGTTAGGCATGTAATGGTTAGGGTCAGAGTAAGGGTAAGGTTTAGGCCAGGGGTGCTCATAAGGTCGATCGCGATCTACTGGTCGATCGCGGGAAGGTATTGAGTCGATCGCGGCAGCAGGTGACAAAGTGAACGCCACCAGGACGCTGAAACCAGAACTTCCTCTTCTGACAGGCTTATCAAAATATTCACAAAGATTCTAAACGTTTGT
>CAEFZY010054574.1:0-53773 GCA_903066815.1 Brachyrhaphis roseni | reverse complement strand
TATATATATATATATATATATACAGTTTTAACATATCTATGTATTCCAACAGATTCAATGTATAAAACCTCCATATGTTATTCATTACAGCTCTGCCTTACCTTCCAACTGTCTGCTGCTGATCAGTGCTTGAATGAACTTACTGAGTAAATTACATCATCCCTGCAATGTTCTCTCACCAAAAAAAGGGAAACAAATCATTTAGCCATCATCCACTTAGAACATTCACACAAAAGTAAAGGAAAACAAACCATCCGGCACTAACACACAATTAAAGCCTTTGACCCTCTTACCTTGTTACTGATGCACAAGGCAAGGTGCTTCCTCTCGCGAGCCAGACTCCCGCTGCGCAGCCTCACCTCCTCCCCTTGATGCATGTTTCTGAAAGGACATCAGTCAAGTTAAAAGACTAAAACTCTCCAATCAACACGTCCGGCTTGGAGCTCTCTGTACACGAGCAGCGCGTGCTCCGTGTCCAGCTGTCACCCGACGTTACACGGGGTTCTTTCTGTCTATCGGCGCATACCGGAGCAGCCTGTGCGTGGAGCTCGTCATACATGGGGAAACAGTCGCCCTGAAAGCAGATGTGTAATTACAGGGGAGACGCTGGACGTGACACCGACCTGTTCGCGCCGCTCCTCAGCATGACGACCTGTTCCCTCGCAGTTAGACAGAGATGAAGTGAGCACTTTGGGTCGGGAGCAGCCGGTGAGAGACCAGACTTGGAAGATTCTCGCAGCCAATCGGATGCTGAGCGCGTGCGCAGGGCTGCCAGCGCGTGTGTTGACGACATCTCTTAACTTTGCAATTTTTTATATATTTCTTTTAGCGCAGCCTTAATTATTCTGCATGCTGTCCTCTTGGGGAAAATAAATGGCCACTTCGTTATATTCTAATCTAAGACTATCTTCAAGAAAAGTACTTTAAACCCAAGTTTTTTGCACGTAAACGGCTTTATTTACGTTGCAGATGTGAGGAAGAGTCGTACACCTGCAATTAAACCTCTCTCATACTCTCTCTCACACACACACACCAAAACATTAACTACACAAAGGTTTAAACAGAACTGTGACTTGTAAAAGTATTCATATGAAACTCTTCATATTTTGTCAGGTTACAACAAACGTCAATGCATTTAATCAATCTGAATTTATATGATAAAACAACATAAAAGTGAATCATTCCTAACTAGATTGAAAATAACTTTTTCACATTTCAATATTAAAATACTGCACATTACCCTAAAGATAAAATCCCCATGAAACATTATATAAAAATCATACTGTGGAAGTTATTTCATTCAAAATATATATTAACTTTTAATGTACATATTTTTAGCACATCTTAAAATTGGTATTCTGACATAGGTAAAATGATACATGCTTTTCAGCATAGTTTTACACATAGTAATACATCAAGCATAGAATGTAGGCGGCCTCTATAGTCAATACTTAGGAAAGTCATATTGACAGAAACTGCAACTGCACTGGAAAAAAACTCCAGCTCAGATTAGATGGAGAGCATCTGTGAACAGCAACTGTTAAGACAACTTCAGAGAGCAGTTGGTTGTGCCAGTTTCTATAAGAATGTGAGTCTGTATGAATGAATGACATGCTTTCAAAAATTTTTGTATTTAAAAAAAAAAAAAAAGGGAAAACTATGTATAATTTTTTTTAAGTTGGTGCACTGGTTTATGCCATAAAATGTGAACAAATGTAAAAATCTCCAAATGCTTTATGTTTTAAGAGGGAATGGACTCTTTAGTTTTTGGAAGAGATGACATGCAAAATGAACCCATCCAAGAACAAGTCCATTAAATGGCCAATGTGTCAGTTTCTGACTTTAAAAGCAAATATAAAAAAAGTTTAGTCCACATGTTTACTCTGTCGAATGCAATACTCGTTCGACAAAACTGCTGACTTTATTCTTTTCCTTTACAAATGTTCCTTTTGCAAAGTCATGAGCAAAACCAAAGATTAAGAAAAAAAATACTAAATTGTAAATTTTTAGGCTAAATTAAATTGTAGAAGAAAAAATCCACTAAACATCAATTGATTTTAAGAATATTTTTATTTCAAATATAAAAAAAATAAATCATTAACATATTAAAAAAACTTCACAATGCTTAATCAATTCTTAGTCTCCCTTATCCCAGTGACATGTGGTAGCTTAGAAAACATGAAGGGAATCAAACTAAATATTGATTGCTCGACTAAAACAAAGCAATTCCATGGTCGGTGGTAAACAGAGTGAAATGGCGCCCTCTGCTGTTCACAAAGGATATACACCTAGAAAAGGTGATCTCTGAGATTAATACTTGGAAGAAAAACATGTTTGGTTTGGCTTTGTTAAAGGGCACCTCAAGTGTTCAACAAATAGTCTACATGGATACATGCAGTAGAAACGAGTGTCACCAAGAAAAAAAAAAAAAGTGATCTCCTTAAAGATTCACCTGCAAATGTCAACAGTCAGTAACATATGAAAACGTCAAAGGGAAATGTGCAAAAACAATTCTGTACAAAACGTGATGCTTTTGAGCCATCGTCCTATTACAGTGCAAACTTGTCTCGAGCCACAGAGTTGGCTTACAGCGCTGCAGGCGCAGAAAGATGAATGGCGGGCGTCATTTCAGAACGCTCCTGTGGACAAGCGATGACAGATGGGTAGAGAAGTGATCTGGGAGCTGAGAGGATAAAAGAAATCAAGCAGAAGACAGACCACAGGCCAAGCAGCCCCAGTGTTGCAGTAAAAGCCCCTCTTTAAAAAGACACAGGCAACAAGAAATTGTACAGTGAATTCAAAACAATGTTTTCTGTTTGACTAAACGTGATCATACCTGTGCTCCCAGCCTGGAAAGGTACCTGTTACGCAAGCCAAAAGCAGACATGGATGCCGGTCTAGCACGACCACCCTGCCTTTTACTCCTGTAGGAATAATAACGCGGCCACAGTGACAAGAGCATTAATGCGAGCAGAGGAAGTGAAGGGAGGAGAATACAGCAGAGAGAGACGCTGCAGTAACAAAAAAAGAAGGAATTCAAATGTTTAACAAATAATTTAGGTTTATTAAAAATGTCATAGCACTTGGTTGCAAGTGTTTGATTCTTCAAACATTGTATAATCGGTACTTCTGAGATAATTTCAGCGAATCAACAGTGTTAACTCACAAAAACAGCCTCTAAGGCTCACTAGTTTTGAGGGGGTTTTTTTAGTGACTTTTGTAGCCTGGCTTTTACTTCTGGAAGTTTTGTTTTTCATAAATAGTGTTTTGGTCTCATTTTGTCTTCCAACTCAGTTCAGTTTTCAAATTGGAAAATATTTAATTCATGATGAAAATTCCACTTTAATGGTTAAAATGTTTTGCTTCAACAAATCTTGCATAATTCATCATTTCTCACCCATATTTACACAGAACGGCAGCTAAATTTAACACGCGTTAAAAGCTCCCTTCCTGCATTGTGAACAATGGGGAATATATTTGCTACAGATGCAGTCAGTTATTTTCATGGTTATTTCTCCAAATTTAAAAAAAAAAAGTGCTAAAACTTTCATTTGTATCATTGCTTTAGTTTTTGAGTCATAAAGGCTTTAAGCATCTTATTGTGTCGTTTTATTTTTAGCCTCTTCTCTCTTGTGAAATTTGATCTTTCTTGATTTATGTTCAAGTCATTTATTTATACTGAAAGACATTAAATTTTTTGTGAAAACAACATTTATCTAAATGGTTAAAACTTTTAATTTTAACCAAGATTTTAATGTTCTAACATTACAATCTGCCTGTAGCGCTTCCTGACTTCTGACTGAGTCGTAATATTCCAGCTGACCTACTACTAAAACCTTGATTGTATGAACTACAGTAAAGTTTGATTGATAGCTGATGTATAGATTTTTGATTTTTAGATGAAAGCAAAAGTGCCCAAGTAGTTTAGGTATTTGAGTTTTAAAAGTAAAACTTCAGTCATTTATGTTTTCAATATTCTCACCATTTAAATAATTTTTCATATTAATTTTTGTCAGAAATGCTTTGACATTTATGTGGTTTTTACATTTTTTAAAAATACATTATTGGTGTTTTCACTTTTTTTTTATCTTAATTTTATCATTTCAAGTGTCTTTTTTTCCTCCATCTATCAAAGTGTTTTGTTACACTTTTTTCTTTTGCATTTAAATAAAATATACATTGCATTATGACCACAATCACTACGTAAGAAATTGATTTTTCTCCACTTTCTATTTGGCAGTGGCAGATATTTTTGTTTCAACATTAAAATGTGCCAATATGGTAAGAATCATCAACCGGGCCGTGTCTATGTCTGCAACTGCGATAAGCAAATGGAGACTATAATCTCCAGCTACATGGCCACAATGCAATTTGTTAAAGTTAAGAGCACGAACAGTCTGAAGCAAGCAGGAATTTCGGAAAGCGCTTTGAACTTCAACTTAATCACTTGAGTTTAAACGACAAAATATAATATAAACATTTAAATCTTTTTTTTAAAGATTAAAAAAAGGTCATGTTAAAAAATGCGTCTACAGACGCTAAAGCTGAGCATCATTACACAGTTAAATACGTTCGAAAGTGGGCCTGTTTTTTTTATAGCTGCACATTAATAGATGATGATGATGTGACAGAAAATTAACTCTTATGAACTTCATAGCTCATTGAAAAGCGGTTAAACAGTTTAGGGAATAAAATAACAGAGCAATAAAGCTTAAACAGTGAGGAGCCATGCTCTGCTGGAGATTATCCACTAAAAGGTCAATGATGCATCTGACTAAAGCTTACAGCGAGAAAATAAGTGTGCCGACTCCATTATGAGTTTGGTTTGGCAGTGATAACGCTGACATGTGATAAGCTAAACAAGTTCTTCTGGATACACAATACCCACAAAGTTTGCATGAACTGAAATAGAATCCTTATTTTCTGAGTTAAAACCAAAAATAAAAAATAAATAAATCAAGGATTTGTAAAAATGGTGTAAAAGCACCATTCCCCTTGACAGTTTGTAAAAACTTTAGGTTTCTAGCAGTTAAGAAACTTCATGCTGTACACACGAGTTAGTTGTTATCAAGAGCAGGTGGAACTAAAGTCAGGTGAGAAGAAGTTGCATTTATGTCCAAACAGAGATTTGCCATTTATCAGTGTCCTTATATCAACATGGGGTTAAGCAACAGCCAGTCAGTTCAGGTGCGAAGAGCCACAGATGACGTCACTGGGCGGAGCCAGAACCGCAGTCCCGCCCAATTGGCTTCAGACTGAACGGTGCAACCTGCTGGTTCTGAAGCCCAGGACCATTTGTGTTCGCTCAGCATCATCTGGAAAATATCAGCCACAACATGAATCAGATCATATTAGTCAGCCCTTAAGAGTCTCATGTCCAACATAAAAACAATTTAGCTTAGACATATTAGATATTTAGAGAGATGGCTATAACCTGTTGGCAATTGTGAAATATTTCATGCAATGAATGGGAAGTGTAGAAGTGGCATGCAAAATGTGTGAACCCCAAAGCTAGCAGGTTAGCCAGAAGAGAAACAGACACAAAATGAATACAAATAATATTTTCTGAATCGTGTTTGAGGGCAGTACGTGGGTTTGTTCCAATCTAATCCTAAATATTGGATCTGTGTTCCAATTGATGCATTTTTGATTGGCATATGAGCTCCAAAATAAATAACTTCAAAAACCTGTTGATGTAAAGTATGGTTTTATGTCAGCTACACCTGCAGTGAACCAGAGAGCTGTCAGTCAATTAGAAAAAAAAAATGTGCACAGGTTACAAAACTGCATCGTTATGACAGGTTGATTCAATTAATCTTTGGAGCTCTTCACTGGATAATGCCTAATCTTAAAAAACCAAAACCATCTTTTACTTCAATAAATTTGTCAATTTGTAGGTTTGAAAACTCACTGGCTTTATAGTTACTGATGCACAATATATCAGCACTAACATCTATACTAGCAATTATGTTAAAAATTGTATCAGTCCGATAGATAAAACTGGGCCAATATGAACAACTGACATTTATTATCTTGTTGCAGTTTTATTCTTCTAATGGTGTTGAAACAGTACAGAAAAACCTAAAGTACTGGTAAATGATAGTTATATGCCATAACAGCAATATTAAAATTGGGTATCCATAATCGGCACAAATTCTCACATCTGCCATCCCTACTTATCGTGATACAAAATACCACATTCTTGAAATGGATCTATGACGTCTCAGCCGTCCAGGACTCTCTGGACACTTTAGTCGTCTTAGTTTTCTGTTTGACAATCTTAAAATGTTGCTCCAACAGTAACTTGGTTACAGAGCTACTGCAACAGGTCGCCTCAAACGTTGCATCATCAAAGAAAAGATTCAAAACAAACAGCTATGTCACGGGTCATGTTCAACAGAAAGCACATGCAAGTCAACTGTTTCTTTAAGTTTTGTCAACGTGTTTACCTGGAAAAATAATTTTAAATATTTTGCATGAAATGAGGACACCCTCATGCAGATACATGCTAGTGTTAGCATAGCACTTTAACTCACTTCTCTTAATAAATTGTAAAAATAAAAAACTACAGAGTATTTAAGCACAGAAATTGCAATGCTTTGACAGCCATTTGAATCAAATACTGCTTTACATGCTAAAGATTGATGTAGGGACATAAACTCCTGCTCAGGACACATCTAGTGTCGCATGTCTGTTTTTAATACAGCACATGTTTTAACACATCACTTAAGTTAGACATCTTTTCCATTAGGTCATTAACTCCTGATAAAGAACGTTTAGAAACTGTTTAAGCAGTTAGCGTCTCCAAACACATCGGTAAGGTTAAAGTCATAAGAGCCTCAAACTTTAAAAAGCGCAGGGTGTGCAGAGACTGTTTGCCAACATTTGATCTCTCACATCCTGAACCTTGAGCAAATGACTGCAGGAGGGCAATTAAACCCAGGGGAAATTATTCAGAATTTATTCATTTTGGAAATGTAACCGACCTTATGGCTGCTAGTTAAGTTTGTGTCTGTTTTTTTGGAAGAAAAAACAAAAAAACTACAAGTCCATAAACATTTACACTTATAAGCATGCTTGCCTTTATAAACAGAAGGGCTATTAGTAAGTGTGCTGTAAAGTCTTCCTAAAAGCTCAATAAAGTCTAATTAGCCAACCTGTTCAATGCAACATCTCTAAAGGGGTGTTGAAGTGTGCTACTGAGACTTGTAAACGGTTAGTGTTCACTCATTAAACCTTAGGCTGGTGTCTGTGCAGCTCTGAATGCGACTCATGCATTTGGGTGTTTGTATATGAATTTGCAGCTCAAATACAATATATAACACTCAGAGGTTACAACTAACCTCTGAAGGCTGCAACGATTAATCACAACGACGCAATTACTAAATTATTTGAGGATTATTTCAATAATAGATTAATCGCTAGCTGGAGTGTACAGCTAAAGTAAATGGTCAATTACTGCAAGAACATAATCAGTAGTAATTAAGCCTAAAGTGCACAAGCATATATACCTTTAGCATTTAAGATAAAAAAACCTAAACATTCGTCTGTAGATGTTTTACACAAAACTTCAATTGGCAAAGTTTTAGCTTCACCTGGTTCAAATTCTATATCAAGAAAATAATCTCATATGAACCACCTTTTGCTAACCATTTATTAATCTGCTAATCCAAAAATAATTAATAGATCCGCCCTACACTGTATTGATGCTGAGGTAAGCAGAAAGGATTGAGATTTCAACATATGTGAATATTGGAGGTATTCTTTAAGCTGCTACAAAAGCTATATATATATATATATATATATATATATATATATAAGGGACAAACAAAAATGATTTCAATTTAAAATAACAAAAATTACACATATATGCATATTGCATCATGAGAACATCTGTACTCTGTATTTTGGCAGTGCCTTGTACTGCTTTAATGTCAGACCTCATGTTTGCTGTATTCTTGCTGTTGAAGTAAGAGTGAATATGCTACGATCAAAAGAGATGTCTGAGGAAATGCCAACCTGCCTAGATTTAGCAAACCAAGCAAGTTCTGCCTGAAACCAGACCACAAAATGAAAATGAGTAAAAATAAATAAAGAGAAGTGAAAGTAAATCTTTTAAATAGCTTCGTAAAAGAAACAGCACTACAAGATCCAGCTCCATTCAATGGACGGTAAATCTTATTTCTGGAAAGACCAAAACTCTATTTAACTGTCAAGGTTTTAGGAGATAAAAGAGACTGGATTTTCTCTTGATACGCACATCACTTTTGATTTGAACATGGTTGCATCAATCGTAATTGTGTCCAAGATTTCTTGAGATTTTAGCTGCCATTTGAAGCCAAAGGCAAATTTCCACATGTATTTCTGGACAATGAAGAATATGATGCTTAAAAATTACCCTCTCTACCTGAGGGAGAGATTTTTTTGTTTGTTTCCTTTTTGGAAAGAATATCAGTGTCACCGATACATGTACTTGCTATCTTCTTTGATGCAAGTTTTTTGGAGCGAAACAAGTCTTGTTACATTGTAGTCCCAAAAAAACATATTCTTTTTTCGTCAGTTTATTTTCCTTCAAATAACAGGTTTTCCACACAAATATCCATGAATAGGCATTTTTTGAGTCAGTGATAAGAGATGTCAAAAATGTTTGGTTCAATCAGAACAGTAGAACAATAAAACATTTTGATAGCTTAAAGATCATTGAATAGAAACATAAATAAAAAAAATAATTCAACAGTATTTTCATTAAATGGTGAAATTTTATGATGGTTTGGATAAAAGCTAAATCCTTCAAGTGGTATTCTCCGAGCTCTTGGAAGGAAAAACATCCTTAGAGTTTCTTGGGATTGGTAACATAAAAGAAAGTTTTTGTCAACCATTGTTTATTGACTCATAAAGTTGGTATTCTGTCTTGTCTTCAAGCTCATTTATGTCATGGGACTGTGACAAGCAAGATTCTTTTCTTTTACTTAGTACATGTTCGGTTTCTGCATAGCATAGTTTGAGGGCTTTGTCCTATGATATTTGTTTTTTTGTCACCTAACAACAGAAATAATGACTCAGCAAAAACTAGTTTGAAGGAAACTGGAGTCAGACTCAGTCTTGTTAAAACAGAGTTATACATGGTTCCTCAAGTCTCATTTCAAAAACTTTCACTTATAAACAGGACCAGACTCCAGTGCTTTTGGCTCCTCCACAAATAAAATTGTGGCCAACTGGCAATCTATTTTTAAACTAGTCTTCATAGGTGCCAAGTGAAAAACAAATATTTGAATGAGAAAACTGATTTTCCACTTGTACAAGTCCAATTCTGTTTGCCTTCAGGAAAGAACTTTCATGAAGGACAGAATAATAATTTTAAAAAATCAAAAGAATCCAAGTGGTTCTCAAACTTGATTTTTCCAAAAAGCACAGAGCCTGTTTGGAAAAATTAAGATTCTCTTTATGTTCAGAGGTTTTTTAGGGTAAAGGCAACAAATATTGTCAGCTATTGGAAACACCAGTAGCTGAGTTTCCATTCCATAACATTAAATAAATTGATATTATGAAAATACATTTGCTTAATGGAAACAGGTTAATAAAAAAAAAACTCCCTTTTTTCTACAAAAAGTTTTTGCACTAGGATGAAGTGGTCTTTCAGTCATATCAAAATAAATGTATTTTGCAAAGCTGTAGCAGAATGATTTTTTTACGCATTACACAATCAATAGCTGGCCGTTACTTCTGGCAAAAACAACGACAGGTAATAGTAGGAGGATGATGTTTTTTTTTTTTTGTTTTGTTTTGTTTTTCTTTTTGAATCACAACATTGCACAGTTCAGAAAAAAAATTGTCTGTCATTTGAAAGTGTTGAGTCCGTAGCTCTTCTCTAAAATCATGGTCTACAATTTCCCCCAAACACTGCATACATGGAGTTAAAAAATGGGCTCGTCTATGCAACTATACAGAGAGATGGACTTATCTATGCAACACATCTAATATTTATTTTTAATCTTTTGGCCTCATTCAGGGTCCAATAGGTTTACCAGGAATCGCAGGGGTGCCTGGTATGCCTGGTCAATTGGTAAGAATACAGAATGTCCTAATAGCTTAAAAAAACTCAGATGCTACATGGGTTGTCATATTTATTTTTTTAAACTGGATGTTGTTATCTTTCCAGGGTGCAAAAGGAAGCATAGGACCTCCTGGGCCACCAGGTATTCCTGGGAATCATGTACGTGTGCCACATGCAGAAGTATAAATCCAGATTCTTTGTGCCTGTATTGTATAAAAAAAATATATCTCCGTGTAATTTCAGGGATTTTCTGGGAGAGATGGAAAAGATGGAATTCAAGGAAGTCCTGGTCAAAAGGTTTGGTAGTGTTGACAGTGTTGCATGTTGCAAAGATCATTCTGATTTGAGGGGTGTAACAGAGGCATGTAGTTGGAGAACAGTGAACATAAATTAACTGTTTCCAAGAAAACAACTGTTGTTTTTAGGCAACTATTAAAACCAAATCAATAGGAAACTCATGTCTTTGTTCAGAGGGACATCTGTCATTTTTTTCATTTTATTTTCATATTTAGATAAAATGTTTAGTGCTTCATAAAGCATTCAGAAATGCACTAAAGCCACATGATTTGATTTTCAACAAAATCTGATGTTTTTTCTCTATTAGGGTGAAGCTGGAGCCATTGGTATTCCTGGTTCAGACGGAAGACAAGGCCATCCTGTGAGTACACATGTTAACAATATGCAGTTCTTTGCAAAAGTATTTGTAAGACTTGAAATCTTTTTGTGGTTTCTCTTTTCAAACACAAACTACAATGTTTTGAATTTGGATTTTATGAGAAAGACCAACATAAATTAGTTCTTAATTATGCAGTAGAAGGAAATGAAAACAAGGTTTTCAAAATATTTTAAAACTAAAAACTGAACACTGAGTTTATAATCCAAATTCAAAACAGACTGATCTGGATTTGGATATTTAAAACTTAAATCAAGTGCTACCAGTTGCCTAAAGCCCCTGGTAAGTAAACAGTCCACTTATGTGTTATTTAATGTAAAAAACTCTTTTA
Organism: Brachyrhaphis roseni; assembly: GCA_903066815.1. Taxonomy (NCBI): domain Eukaryota; kingdom Metazoa; phylum Chordata; class Actinopteri; order Cyprinodontiformes; family Poeciliidae; genus Brachyrhaphis; species Brachyrhaphis roseni. The sequence goes on along the minus strand of CAEFZY010054574.1, from coordinate 42,715 downwards.
TGAGGGTCTAATAGCTTCTTTATAGAATGTTTGTGAACAAACATAGCAAGGGACACACCAGACAGGCTAGGAAAAACACTGCGTAAATTTAAATGAAAGAAGCCTGCAGTTGAAGCAGTAGAGATCCACAGTTCAGGTGAATTAATCTGTGGATAGCACACTTAATTATAACGTACAATATGATAATATGGCACAGAACTAATACTACAAGTCACCTTGAACACACCATCCCCAGTGAACCATAGTGGTTAAGGTGACATGCTGTGGGGCTGCGGTTCTTCTACAGGAACAAGGAAGCAGGTCAGAGTAGATGTTGTGGAGAGAGTTAAATAATAAATGACTATGGGCCAAAACCTATTAGAGGCTGCAATAGGTACACATCTGGTAATTACAGTACAAAATTGTTATTAAAAGCCTTTATTTGGAGGAACTGAATACAAATATATAATGGCCAGATTTTTTTTGTGTAAAGTGATCCAAAAATAATGTATCCTTCCATGTAACATTTAAGCATTCCCGTACTTTGCACTGGTCATGTGAAGAAGCTAAAAAATACTTCTGGATAGTTCTGTACAATTTTTGTATTCTGTAGATTTTCAGAGCAATCATAACTTAATTCAAAATTGTAGACATGACAAATGTGATGTGATTGATTTATAAAACTTTAACTTACCGTGTTGTTGTATTTTAACTTTAGCAAAAATGACCTCCCTGCTTGAATGATCAGAAACCCATTTCAAAACATGATTACTAAGACCAAGTTTGTGATTCATGTTTTTCAAGTATCATGAAGCGTTGAGTGTCATATTGAGACCATAGTGTCATAACCACCACCACAAAGACGGAACGTGACAGCCAGAAAATCAGAAGTGCTACCCCAATAAGTCACCCCAGTATAATCCTTATATGCAATAAGCATGCACTGTAGCTTGAATTATTGACTGTGAAAAATGCTAATCGAGAAACTGTTTGTTCCTAAAACTGAGAACTTTGTATTGGGGAACAAACTATTCCAGCTGGGGAGTCATCACACAGATCATGATCAATGGTGGTGTCAAAAAGTTTGCAGTAGGTTCACAAAACATGAGTCAATAGTTCCAGAAGTTTGCTTATTTGTTATCTAAATCAGAGAGACAGACTTACAAGATGGACAAGATCACACTGAATGTTTTCAAGTTGAACATCAAACATTATGAAAGCTTACTTTAAAAAGAAGAAATCATTTCCCATCTTTTTTAGAAGACAAAACTTGACCAAACTACATGTAATGTCTCATGTGGTCTTTTTGTAATTCTTGTAAACTAATCTTCCATACCTCACTGCCTCCAGGGTGTTCCTGGTTTGCCAGGAAATGCAGGCCTGAACGGACAAAAGGTAAAATTGTGCTGTTGTGCAAAAATTAAAGCATCACACATCGCAATCCTCTTTGACTGGAATGATTCTCATTCAAGGGAGAAACTGGTGAACCTGGACCAAAAGGAATCAAAGGATTAGCTGGCCCATCTGTGAGAGCCAAGTCCCTTAATTACATGCATGGTCTGGTATGGATTATTTCTTAAAAATATATTCTCTTGCAGGGGGAATTGGGCTTACCTGGTGAACCTGGCATGAAGGGACCAATTGGACCCAAGGTAAATAATTTAGAACTGTTAGAAAGCAAGATTAAACTGTTCTGAAATTGTTAGAATTTGAGGTAAATTAAAAATGCTGAAAAAGTACTTAAAACGGAAAACAGTCAGGTATGTAGTGACCAGGATGGTTGTGCGACGTTAGCATGATCCAGAGATCTCACATGCAAACTTTTGCAACAAGTACAAGGAAAGTAGAGTCATGTCTTAATTTCATCTGACTCTAAACAAAGTGCATAGCTACTGCCAAGCCATTCAGATTGACAGAAATGTTATTTCACAAACAAATGTTTCTTTCTGAGGTTTCTATAACATGCTCAAGTTATATGATTAACATTTATACTGTGGCTGTGTGGTAGAGTAGTTGTCTTGCGATCGGAAGGTTGTAGGTTTGATTCCAGCTACCTCCTACCACATGTCGATGTGCCCCTGGGCAGGGCACTTAACCCCAAATTGCCTGCCGATCTGCGTATCGGTGTATAAATGTGTGAGCGTTTGTGAGTGCGAATGGATGAATGTGACTCTAGTGTAAAGCGCTTTGAGTGGTCAAAATGTCTGGAAAAGCGCTATATAAGTTCAGTCCATTTACCATTTACCATTTAAACAGTGTTTCTAGTCCTTTGTAGATCAACATTGATAATTCAATAAAAAAAATAAGAATTATCTTATTGTCAGATCCTACATATTTCCATCTTGGATATATTTGGCTTTTTCTGCTGGTCTTGTTCATACATAGTGCCAAAACTGTAACTTTGCCTATAAAACCTGTCACATCTGTCTGCTGCCATTCCTGAGCCAGCAGACAGGAATGGCAGCCTGATATCTTAGAGAAAAATGCTTGGGAGATTCCACAGGGCCTCCACAGGCTAAAGTTGTCCCAAGTAGCTTATTCTCAAAATAAATAATAAAAAAAAGGCAACATTTTGAGTTTAGCAAGGACGTTGGAAGTTAAGTTAATTTATACTTTTAAAGTTGTTTAAGTACTTATACAACTCGGTTGTATAAGTACAACTGAGTTGTGCTCAGTTGTACTTATTTGTTCAATAAATTTTAACAACTAAAAGTACAAATTTTCTTCATTTATTTGCAGACGCTGTAGTTTTAAAGTCCATTAAAATGGCAATAAAAATTATTGCAAATAACCGGTCCAAGGAAATCATACCATCAATATAACTGACTGTGAAGTATTTATGCTGGACTGTCACATTTATTTTCGGGAAAGAGGGTGGGCATGACAGTGTGTGCTTCCTGATCATGTTAGGTAGAGAAATTCTCCAGTTCAAAGCAGATATAACTACATCAAAAACACTGCAGCAAAGTACAGAGCAGCACAGTGTTCAGTGAAATTATATTCTCAAAGTAAATGTTGCATAGCCTTCACAAAATACAGTTTAAATTACTATTAGTTTGGATATTTTTGGAGCTTCCTAGGGGGGCAGATTAAAAATCTATGGAAAATAATGTGGTTCAAGAGCATTACATGTTTTGCTTGGTCAGGGGTTTAACTAAAAGAGACCGTAACAAAAACACTCTTAGTGGAACAGAAATCCAGACCCACTTGTCAGGGTAATTTTTAGTTTAAAAGTAACAGTTCTGATCTCTTCTTGGGTTCATACTAATTACTGGACTGAGGGAAAAAGCCTTTAGCTTGACACATTTAATATGTTAAGCTTCAAAATCAACTAGACCACATTGGTCAAATTGAATTATAATTACAGTCATGTATTGCCTGTAACCTAATGATTTTCTGTAAAATAATTGATCTCTGGTTTAACAAATCAAGGGCAACAAAGGTGAAAGTGGAAAACCTGGGATGAGAGGATCACAAGGGGTTGTGGTGAGTTACTTTCAAAACATTATAATTCATACCTAATTTGTTGTTCATCTAAAAAGAGCAAACAAATTAAATTAATTTATTTACGAAATTAGTTGCTGTAAATATTTTATTTATGTTCTACATCCCTATTTTCCAAAAATATATGTTTAAAGGGGAACATAGGGGAACCAGGATTACCAGGTCAACCGGGACACCCAGGCATGCCAGGCCTGAAGGGAAGCAAGGTATGAATCAATCAATCAATCAATCAATCAATCAATCAATCAATCAATCAATCAATCAATCAATTTTGATTGATTGAAATGCTCTTGATTGGGAAAAATGCCCAATCAAGGGCATTTTTCATACAGACATTTCACAAGGAGACAAATATTCATTTGTCTCCTCGCCCTTTTTTATTCAAACACCACTGTTTGTAGATTTTGATCCTTAGAAATATCCAGCTTACAAATTTCTTCTGTTTTTTCTTTTCTGTCACATCTTTATTTTCTTCAGGGAGAAAGAGGAAACACGGGTGAAACAGGAGTGATGGTAAGCTTTAACCGTAACTACATAGCTCTGCATTAATATTTCACATCACCACAGACTCCTTTTTAAATATTTTGACAGCTACTATAACGTGGAACTTTTGTTTACACACAACAGTCAATATCCAGTGCAAGATATATGAAGACTCCATGGGAAACAAAACCTTAATTTTTTTTGTCACATTTCTCATTTAGTTTTTTTTTTTTTTTTATCTTTAACTCTGCATAATACATTATCTATTAAAATTGCTTCCACTGCATTAGAGAATGTATTACCGCAGAGTTTATTCTACCATATACTGTAATTTAGACTTTGGTTGGAATCTATACATTTCATCTCACCAGGGAGTGAAAGGTGATCAAGGAGATCATGGACGACCAGGAGTTCCGGTATGTGTTTTTTTCGTATAATTTTTTTAAAATCAGAATACAGAATAAAATAAAATGTAAAAGCAGAACAATAACATTGTTATAATCTATTACAATTCAGTTTGGTCCAGTCTTCAAAAACATTACAAGCATATACACTAAAATAAACTAATGTTTCCAGTTTTTGGGGGGTATATAAATGAAACTTGGTTGGCTGCTTCATAATCCTTATTTCAATTTTTAAATACTACCAATGAAAAAGCTGAGACATATCTCAATCTTTGAATGTTTGATCTGGTGGGATTTTTATTCAGATTTACCAACATTTACAGATATCTGGCAATCGATTTTATTTCATTAAAAATAATGTGATTTACAACATTTTTATAGTGCTTTTAAAAATGTATATCACATGATCTGCGTTTGAAACCAGATATTTACAGACACTTTATAAAAAGACACTTAGCAATTTTGTCTCCCTGTTTGACATTAAACCTTTCCTGTATTGGGTCAGTTAGGAATAACATATTTCTATTTAAATTGCATTGTTGTTTCTCTTAAACTAAATTTCTTGTTGAGGTTTGTTGACATTAAAATTTACACCAGATGTTGGAAGCAACACAAGTAATGTAAATACACAATAAAAAAGAATAGGTGCTCTAGCACCTCCTAGTGGCTATCTGTGCATGACACTGAGGTAACCTATCAAAAACCTACAACGTAATGACATCTTCATCTGAGCTTTCTTAATGTCCAAAGGCATAGTAATAGTAGTGTATTTATCTTCTAAAACCAGTGTAAAAAATGTTTCTGATTATTCTCTAAATTGGCAATTAGAACAAATTTTCAAATTGATGTAAAACCAAAAAGGTTTTATATAATTTAATGTTGGACAGGAAGAAAATATTTTTCATCCGCCTATGTAGTGTATGTAGATATCTGAGTTCAACAGTCAATACCATAGCTGACTTACATCATTCATTGATGCTATAAAAAATATTTCTTTAACATCAGTGCCTTTGATTCATCAGAAAAATTCCTTTTAACATGATCCCACTGTATGAATGATTTTATTATTTTGACTCGGTCCTATAATCAGGATCATGTTGGTTGGTGTGCATTTTGAAGTAGATTGAATTTTAATGTCTTTGGTGACTTTTTCTGATTACCAGGGATCACCTGGCCCAGTGGGATTCAAGGGGGAGGTATGCTGAGATGAAGAAAAATGTAATAATATACATCAGCACCGCCTGTGTAAATGCATGCATTTCTAACAAGAAGGTGCTATTCTTGCCAGAAAGGGACAACAGGGGATCCAGGGCAGAGAGGGCAAGAAGGTCAAATGGGACGGCCTGGACAACCAGGTCAGTCAGGGCCAACTGGGTCCCAAGGGGTGCGAGGGGACACAGGCCCCCCTGGGCCACCAGGACCCGAAGGCAGATCTGTAAGTTTGACACTTTCTGAAAACAGAATGTTTTTTCAGTCGTTGTGACATGCAGTGATGACCAACAAATCATTTTTGATTTACTATAGAAGAGTGAAATGTCAGACAGTCACATTCGACAAATCTGCAGAGACATTCTGAGAAGTGAGTAGCCTTACAAACTAATCAATGAGCTGTTTCTACACAACTGCACCATGTAAAATCTCTTTATTGTCTCTGATTCAAGGTGAGCTGCCTTTATTACTGCTAAGCAACCAGCATAGTAGCTGTACAAGATGTCAAGGCCAGCCGGGGTCACCTGGTGCACAAGGTCCAGCTGGTCCCCAAGGACTCAGAGGTCTTCCTGGACTTAGTGGTTCCAGAGGACAACCTGGTCATCCAGGGCGTCCAGGGGTTATTGGGCTGAAAGGTAAAAGTAGAATCATATGTGCTGTACAAAAGCTATGTTGTACATTTGTTCTAAATGCAGAATGGTGTTTGTAGGAGAACCGGGTTACAAAGGTGAGAAAGGGAGCCCTGGTCAAGTTATGGTTGGGGATCAGGGACCTCCAGGGCCACCAGGTAAGAAAATGTTGCTTTTCATTCAGTAAAACATTATTGACAGAAGATCTTGGAAATATGCTTAGCTTTCGACACTTTAAATTTATATGTTAACTTGTATATGTGTTTAGTCTTACAACTTTTCCTTAACTGTGCACATAGGATTGTTGTTTGAGACAGCTATCCACTTTTAAACAAAGACTGGTAAGAGATCACAAAGATTCACATTTCTTGAGAAGATCATGGCCAGATTTTAAGAACATTTTCGAAATGTCAAAAAAAAGGAGAAAAAAACAAAACAAAGAGAAGGCATTATTAAAACAAATTCTATTGAAAGTGTTTGGGGTGGACTTCAAAGGTGGTGAAAAATGGAAGACAGTTCTAATCCACAGATGCCCTTCACTAAACTATCTTCACCACATGGATCAACATTACAGTTAGCCAACTGGAAGCACTTACATCAAGCATGTCTAAGCAAGTTCTTGAAGTGATCAGCAAGAGAGAGGATGCCACTCACTACTGAGTTTGTTTTTGATATTTTTAGCTATGTTTTTGAGGTGTTAAACTTTTGATCAGCTGTTCATCAGCCTGCTTGAGTTTAAATGTCATTTTCAATAAAATGCTCTTTCTTTTTTTGTGGTTTACAGCTACTTCTTCTGTTAGCATTTGAAGCTGAACTTATAACTTGATTTCAAACCAGCAGAATGAAAAACAAATACTTCCAACTTTTTTTTCCCAGTTTTAAGGTCTTTCTTAGATGTTTATTCTTTCCCATGCTCCAAGTCAAGAAATATGAAAAGAAGTGTGAAAAGAAAGAAAACAAATGCGAGGTAGCCAAGGAATGCTTGTGACAACAATCATAAATGAAATCACTTAAGTTCTGGAGGGATTGAAGTTATGCTGTTGCAATTTATGCACTGATTCTGACCAGCATTGTTACCCTGATGTCTGTGTTCATCAGTCTCCTATTGCAACTGTAATGGCTCAGTGTTTTTATCTTGACAGGGCCTGTTGGTCCCCAGGGGTACAGCAAACCAGGTCCTCCTGGTAAGCCTGGATTTCCTGGTCAAAATGGAGCAGAGGGTAAACCAGGCAATCCCGGTGTTCCTGGCCATCCCGGGGTATGTGACCCATCCCTGTGCTATCCTAGCTTAATGAGAAGGAGTTCCTTCAGCAAAGGCCCAAACTATTGATGGATTGCAGTGTCACTAACGCCTCAAATCTAAAGCTGATATGGAACAAACAGCCATTCTCAGGAAGATTTAATCTCTACAGTTCCTCTCTGTCATAAAAACTAAAAGTACCTCTTCAACTTTTTTGTGGTCTCATTCATCATTGTATATTTTTTTAATATGTGTATTGAATATAATGAATAATATTTTATTCTTTGTCTTTTAACATTATTCTTGAGGTTTTCAGGGTGTTAGGAGAACTGAAAATTGGCTCATTTGAATACCTCCATCTGAGCACCTTGAAATCTTGTATGTCATTGTGGCTGGTACACTTCCCTTTAGTGCCCCCTGGTGTTGCTTCAGTGCATGACGCTTTCTACGAACTTCACAACACTGTCAGTGGGTGCTATTTAAAGTTTGAAACTTAATAAAACTGTTATATAAATTACATGTTTTGTTGTTAATCTTGACATACCTTTTCTGTAAAACTGGCATGTTTTGATTTTGTCTTACTGATTATCATCTCCTGTGAGCATTTCCTAACCTTTTCAAGCAGCTATATTGTGTATTATCTGATAAAATTAGACTGTTCCCCACAACAGTTAGAAGTCTTTAAGATGTCGCCTCTTTGTATCTAGGATGGAAAATAAAAAAAAATGGACATTTTTGACATTTTACTTCATTCAGTTTTAATTTCTGTATTAGGTATTGTATTGTTATTTATAAGAGTCATATATGTGCATTGCAGCAGTGATGCATCTTTAGCACATTTGTAATGTAGATATTTTGTGACTTTTGTACGTTTTTGTCATTTTTCAAAAAAATAGAATTAAAGTTTTAGAACAATTTGGGAAATTAATTTGTCACACACATCCACCCATACACACATATGTGTGAATGTTAAGGCATAAAAGAATGAAGTGTTACTGGCAAGCAAGCTAAAAACAAAATGCTCACTATGTAATTTTTCCACTTAAAACCATTAAGTCAGAAAACTGGGTGAACTCAACTGCCAAAGGTGCATTTGGAGTTGTTGACTATGGTGTCTTTTATTCACACTCCCAGAAATTTCAGGTGTTGCAGCAACAAGTTAAGGTAAGAGGGAGCATGCATATTCCCTAAGAAATAACAAGTCATGGGTTTTTTTAAACAATTACTTTCTTTTTGGCACTCTTCCATAAAGACCAGATTCATGGAGTACAATATTCCACTAATTTGTAGTAAATAGAATTTATTTTATGGATTTCAGGTTAAAGGGGGATGAATGCACATGCATAATATTCTTTTCAGATTTTCAGTTGTATAATAAATTAAAAATGAGTATGGCTTTCCTCCTGCTTCACAGTTTTCTGTAACTTGTGTTGATGTTTCAAACAAGATCACTTTTTCTAATGTGAGGGAACGGGTGTGAGTACTTTTTAAGGGGTATGAATACTTTCGTTAGGCAGCTGAACTATAGTGGAGACTGCAGACTTAATGACGGTATTTTAGTTTCCACTAGATGTCAGTGCAGGGTAACAACTCAGTCAAGGAATGAAATTGAACATATTCTCCATGTGAACGCTTTATTTGTGTCTCATTCTAAAATCGCTTTATAATTTTCATCGTGATTGCTTGTTTAATTAGGCCAACCAGAATGCATTTTCTGCATGCTTTTTGTTGCAAATACTTGTCATTGCAGTATTAAAGCTCAGTGTAACCGTTAGATCGGTGGAAGATGTACTAGTTTGCCAAATTAATAAACTCTATTATTACGTTTTGTGCCACTGGTATACAACTACAAAACACTTAATCTGACTTCCTCTACGTTTAAAGCACTTACAGTAGGATCAAAAGCATTAAATGCAGCTGGAGCGTTCACCTATAAACACCGTGACTTCAATAAGTTGAGGTGATTAAAAGGCTCTGTCATTACTCTTTCACTCGTTAAGACTGGGCTCTCAGATTTCAAGTGTCTCCATTTACACTCGGAAGCCGCCACATTCATCATGGGACCCGGCTGAAGTTTTACTGCGACCGCTAGAGGAGGATGCGAAAACAAGAACAGAGTGTGGGATGGACCCAAAGGGCAGCTAAAGCCCCAGTTAGTGCACATTCTCCTGAAATAAATATATATATTATATACGAGCCGGGGCATGAGTGGAGTGTTCCTCTGTTTTTATTTTTGACACAGTTCACCACATTTCATCCACTTGGAAACGTATAATCCCTCGGCGTCCTGGGCGTACCTACCTTTTTTTTTCATGTCAGAGGAGTAAGGTGAGGGACGGGGTCACCGCTGCATAAATACTCGGAGACTCTGGATAGACCTTGGAGGAGTAAACGGGCCTACTGCCAGACAAAGTTCTCATACAGGACAGGAGTACCGAGTTTTCCTGCAGACTTTGTACCAAAACAGACTCCTGTCTTACTACCGTGAAACTTGTGGCTTCTCTATTTTTATGGAAAGTTTATGAATCCGTATTTGTAGACTTTTAGAGAATTTTTTTTCTTGTTTTATTTTTTTCCCTCAGAGATTGCAATGTAGTTCATCCTCTCATCTCTAAGAGAGCAATTTGCCAGGATGACAGCGCTTTGGACTCCTCTGAGCTGCGCACTTTTCGCACTTGCTTGGAGCAGTCTGAGTTTTCTTTCCTGCGCTCAATGCGCTCTCACTGACAACCATGTGCACTCCAGCTTTATTTACAGGAGGTTGCGCAATCACGAGCGCAGGGAGATCCAGAGAGAGATCCTTTCCATCCTGGGTTTGCCTCACCGTCCGAGGCCCTTCTCTCCCGGGAAACAGGCGTCCTCCGCACCGCTCTTCATGCTTGACTTATACAACGCTATGGCCGTTGAGGAGGAGGAAGGGGTGGCGGTGTTAAACCGGAGCCTAGGGAAGAGCTTCAGTGCCAAAGCTCAAGGGCACTCCAAGAAAAGTTACTACAACCCGCAGCACGCCGGCTACTCCCGTGTGCCGCAGCCCTACAGAGCGGCCCCTCTGCTGGGGCACAGTCCTTCACTAACCACGGCGCACGACACCAATTTCCTCAATGATGCTGATATGGTTATGAGCTTTGTCAATTTAGGTGAGTGTCTGACTGGCCCGTGCAGTAATGAATCAATTTAAAAGATTAACAATGACTAACAACAATTAGGAAACTTTCAACCATGCTCAAATAACAGACGCAGTTCGTTTTTAGTTCCAATTTGAACAATTTTTTCATTTTCAATGCGCTCTTGAAGAATTTAAATTATTTCAAATTTAAACACAAGAAAATCCTCCTACCCACATTTATTAAAATGTACGAATATTGTTTTTTTTTGGTTTTTTTGGGGGGGAAATCCCGCTGTGTGTCTGCCAATATAAGCTGTTGTATAAACGGCTTAATTAAAAACAGGTCACATAAATCACTAATAAAATAGAATCCTCCCTTCTCATTCTCATTCATTTTAATGCAAAATTCAAACACTATGTAAATTTAAGCCTTGGTGCTTGATTTATTTTTTAAGTTTGACATTCCAGTTTCATTTGTGCACCTTTCAATGAAAACAGCAGTTGATTTGTATAATGATTGTATTTGTTCGGTAGCTGCAACTCTGAACCCAGTGGTTCAGAGCAGCTTATCAGATGACTGTCTGACCTTGAGAAAATTGATCTCAATTATTTCCTGTTGTTAAAAGAGAGAGAGGAGGGTGATATTGATGGATGCCTGCTTGTGAGGTTTTTACATTGTCACAGAGTTCTGCAACCATTTGGGAAATGTGTTTGTCTGTCGCCCTGTAAGGACAATTCAAGCACACGGTGAATTACTCAGAAGGCCAAAGCATAAAAATACTAATTTAAAAAAAATCCCTGGAAATATAAACTTCTTACGGTGTAACATAGTACTGGCATCTCAAGGTAGAAAATTATATTTTACATAAAACAGAGCAAAAAATGTCTAAAACAAAAAAAAGTGAATGTGTGCAGCATTGCCTGAAACAATAACTCCTCACCTTGGTCTGAGGCCATCTGTTTCCACTTACCACTCTACCCGGGCATGTACGCTGTCAGCTTCGAAAGTTCTGCTCTCATTCTGGGAAATTTTCAGTAAAGTTCTCAAAGAGGCTCTTGTTTTTATTAAAGTATGCTAAAGACAGCAGCGGTCCTCAACTGTTTTATAAACATTTAGGTTCTCTTTTCATGCAACTAATACTGTAATGAGATGAGCTATGAGTCGGTATGCAATTCTCAATGATTGTATTAACAAAAAAAAAGTACACAGTGATCTAATTACTTTCATTTAATATTGAAAAACAACTCATGCTAAAATTATTTAAAATATTAGTTATTATGACTACATATAATATTTATGTAACATTTATCTATTCTTATTTTATTAAATAAACTTAAGTAAAAAATATGTACTAGACACCCATTAAATTTAATAACAGCTTAAAATGCTTATTGTGCAGAATATATTTTTTGTCATTCTTTGCATATTAATGTAACACAGTATGTCTATAAAGCTGATAATATCAGGTTATCTGTTGCAATCGCCAGCCTGCAGTCAACAGCTGAACAGATATGCTGCTTTAAGCTTAACAACTTTAGTTTGCAAACATTTCCTAATCTTAGAATCACCTTAGGTGGCACTCTGTGATTTCCAGACAATGACTCCCCCAGTTTTTCCATCCATCCATTTTCTAATACCCTTGTCCTTAGTGAGGTCAGGAGGGGTGCTGGTGCCTATCTCCTACCCCAGTTTTTATTGACAGGAAATATCTCCACTAAGCCACATTTGTCTTTCTTGTAAGTGAGGGAAAGTGCAGTGGCATTCTGCAGCTAGCTGATTAGCAGTGCACAGCAACAGGTAGAAGGACAGCACTGCATTGCATTATGTATAGCCCAACCAAATTCTAGCGTATACACTACTTTCCTGAGCATATTAAAGGAATTTAAATTGTAGGATGGTATTAAGGAGAACTTTATCAATTGTAACATTTTAAATAATTGGAATACCTTGAGACTATTAACGAGAACATGCCTAACTATATTAATTAATTTATTATTATTATTATTGAATAACATTCTCAAAAAGGATTGAAGATTTGATCCAAATGTCTGTTCTGGTGACTTTAGTTAGTCAGCAGTTTGCATGCAACTTAGTCTTATCATGGAGTGAACTTATTGAAGCTTTTGCCATTCAAAGTTAAAAGCTCTTTCCTCTCAGTGGCACTTCTGCTTCAGATTACAGCCTGTGGCTAATTTAATAGAAGTCACTCAGTGGTTTAAAGTCAAGCCTGACCTTTGACTTGGTTGTGCTAAGTAACCACAGGTGCTCTCTCTTGATAAAATATCAGGAAAACACCCCACATGATATCACCACCAAACCCAGGACGTCCGCTGATCTCAGCTGCATTCCTTCTTGCTGCGCTGGTTATGGATGTGAGACAGTTGAGGTCACCCTCTCTAGCTACTTGTTATCTTTCTTGCTGTTGCTCAGATTTTATTGTGTTAGTAAAAATAATTCAAAATTCTTCTCAACAAGGGCTATTTCATTTTATTTCCGAATCACAAATGACACCTTGGGGAATTTTTTGTAGAGGTGAATTGCAGGTCAGAAATGAGGTCAGAGCAGACACTCACATGGGCTCTGAAGAGTCCTGTCTGTTCTTTTCTTTCTGCTTGGCAGCAGCGGAAAGTGTCTTTAATTGAAATCAGCCTGTTTTTCTTAACTGACAGCTCATTCATCATGGCTGGAGAATGCAGTAAGGCACACAGTAGAGGGCCTGTCTGGGAACTGCTACCTGTATTCAGTTGACTGATTTAATGAACTGGAAAGTGCTTTTGTTGGTACTCAAAATGTTTGGGTTGGATCTTGAATGTAAAAGAAGATGTGATAAATATTCTTTTTTTTCCCCTCCTCTGCAATTCATGCTGGCTTTCTCTGTCATGCAACACAAGAAGCAATTCAGGAGGTGAACTCATATTTTCTGTTGAGATTTACTTGGCAGTAATACAGAAGTTCATCGTTTTTTTTTTTTTCTTTTCCCAGTGGAGAAAGATAAAGATTTTTCTCACCAAAGAAGACACTACAAGGAGTTCCGTTTTGACCTGACTCAGATCCCAGATGGAGAGGCGGTGACCGCAGCAGAATTTAGGATCTATAAGGACCGCAGTCACGCTCGCTACAACAATATCACCCTGAAGGTTTCCATATATCAAGTTATCAAAGAATATCATAACAAGTAAGTTTAAATCAGCTAAAACACTCACAATATTGCCACTATCAAATAGAAACTCATAAAAACTCTTGTTTTCTACCGCTTCATTGATTTACTGCGAGCAATTTCAGACGCAGTTTTTATCTATGAGTACACCTTACAGCCATTAGTACCGTAAACTTTTAAATTATCATATATATTCTGAAATTTAAATCCTAAAGCTATTTCTGTCATGTAATTGTAGTTGTATTCCATGAACATCAACTGTATGAGAGGAATAATCCTATGAAACTGCAACATGCCTTTTTGACAAAAATATGTTTTTTGTTGGGACCATAAACATCTTATGTATCTTTTGTGGTACACTAAAAAGAGAGCTACCATCAGACTTCACCTAATGGCTTTTTATTGTTTTATTTTCTTATTTTGTTCAACACCTCCAAAGAAAAGAAATAGCACTTTATGCCTACAATTGTTTTTTTTTGTGTGAGCCTAAGTTACTTTTGACAGTAAAACATTTCAAATTCAGATTAATATTGTGAAATAAATATTCTTAGTATTTAATATTTCAGTATACAGTTACTTCAGTATTTCAGTATTAATTTTCTATATTTTATGAAGTGCACTACTCACTGAAGGTAACCACAAAAATTTATGTTGTTCTCATGCTGGGCTTCAGTAGATTTGCAAACTATTATCTGTATTCTTGTTATGTTTTTGGATAAATGGCTTCTTCGTCTCCCTAAGTGCTGAACAGGACTTGTAACACCATGGATAATGACACTTTCTTACCACCATAAACCAGCGTCTTCACAAGGTCTTTGGATTTTGTTTTGGGTAGATACATTGCAGAGTGGAGATGATGGTAGGAGTTCACACTATGACCATTGGGTTGCTAGTCTGAACCCCCATTCTTCCTATCTCTGTCATTGTGTCCTGGCTAAACACTTGCATTGCCATTGATGGTGGGCAAACTGCCCCAGGGCAGCTGTGGCTGCAGCGTAGTTTACCACCATCAGTGTGAGAATCTGTGAATGAATGTGTAAATGACTGAGTGTAGTATAAAGCATTTTGAAGTCCTCTGGATTACATAAAGTACTGTACATGTACAGGCCACTTAATATTCATAATGTCTCTGAGTGTTTTTTCAGCCCATAGGCAAATAAGATTTGTTACAACCTATCATCTTATCATCTTAATTCAGCATCTTCACAAGGTCTTTGGGTTTTACTTGGAGTAGATATGCACTTTTCTTGCACAAACAAGGTAATATCTGGGACATAAACAAATTTCTTCTGCAATGTTATTATGGCTGGATATTATCATATAGTTTATTGTCATAAACTATATGTTTATAGTTTGAAATAATTGCTTATTTGATGAATGTGAAACCTTCTACTATCTGGAAATTGTACTTGAGGAGGATCCAGACTTGCACAGATCTACTCTTCTCTTGCCTTTATCTTGCCTGATATATGTTTATTGGCATTTAGCAAGTAAAAATCATTTAAGCAATCTTAAGCGATTGAAACATTTGTTTTGTATTTGTTTGTGTGTGTGTAGTTTAATATTTAATTTCAGCTGTATCCTTTTTTTTGTTGCAATGACCTGATTGCACAGGATTGAAAATACCTAAAGAGGCAGATAATTCTTCAGCTGTTGTTCTTTCCACCAACAACAAACATCCTTTTATCTGGGCTCCTTCACAGGCACTGTCTGCTTTTATAAATATACTTTGTGGATAAAGTGAACCCCATTAGCAAGTTGAGCACTTATGTATAGATTGGAAAGTTTGTCACTTGTCACTCATCTTGTGTTGTGGACCAAGCTGGCTGTGTCCCAAATCAAAGCAGTAGGGACCACACTTAGAGGTCAGAGGGGTTCTCATGGGTGAGCCCATGGTCAGTGTTTTGCCCACCACCTGCCTGTTTTAAGAATATTCCGGAAGTTTAAAGTATGACATTGCTGAATACACAGGGGTGTGCTTAGCAGTGGCCCCACATTTGCTTTCCAAAAATGTGTGTGACTGATTGAAGGGGAGATATGGCCCTCAAGGGAGTTGAAAAGGTCTGAGTCAATGGACTCTGCCATCTTAAAGGTGAAAGGGGTTCAGTTCATGTTTTTACACATGTTTTCAACAAGAAATTTTGATTAGTCTTCCCAAGCAGGAATGAGACTTTATTGGTGCTTACAACTCAACAATTTGTATAACTTAATTTCTCTTCTTTTCATTGTGAAGCTAATGTTCGTTTCATCTAATACCTTTCATTCAAGTAAGTAAAAGTTTCAGTCACCACTAGAATGATAACCTACAATGGTATTGAGCAAACTTGCTTCTAAGATGAACAATTGTGAAGCTGATTTTTTCTTTAAACTTGTTTCCAGAGTGCATTAGTTCATAAGATTAAATTCTAATAATGCAAGAATTGATGTTGCTGTGCAAAGAGAGGTTTACCTTTTGCAGCATCGGTGAGGTATTTAAATTATTGTGAAAACAAGAAGAACAGAAATATAGCAAACTACCACAAAATAAATTGCTATTTTCTACGATATGTCGATTCATATTTGCAGCTTATCTGCATAAGATTTTTTTTGTTTTCTGCTCTTTCACACACGTGGTGTGAAATTACCTTTGCTCCCAAAATAAATAATTAATAACCTCTCATGGAATTAATGTTGTTTTTTAAAAATGGGAATCATCTATCGTAATATCAGTCTTTGGTTAAAAGATATACAAAACTACAGAGAATGAAAAGTGTCCTCAAGATGCCATATAGTCCATCTCCAATATTGTTTGTTATTTAAAGATTGTAGAGAGAGCAAAGCTTACACACTCACTGACATCACTGTTGTCTTGCTGAATCATCCAAGTCACTATCCTCATAAAAATTTGGACAAAATACATAAAGGAGCCTACATTTAAGGTGGCAGCACCTTGATAGTCTGTCAAATCAAAGTAACTAATGTCACTCCTCTTTGCGGATCAAACAACTTCCACAAATCTTTCTGAATTTTGCTTCTGAACTCAATTGATGGCAAACAAAACCAAATTAGGAGTTCAGTTTAGTACATGGGCAAGTGTTTTTGGCAACGTTAAGTGTCATCACATATTTGTTTCCATCCATCCATTTTCTAACACCCTTGCCCCTAGTTGGGTTGGGAGGAGTGCTGGTGCCTATCTCCAGGTAATGTTCTGGGCGAGAGGCGGGGTTATATTTGCTTCCACCAACACAATTTTTTCTGTTTCACCAGTGCTTCTAACCATTCAGTGAGGAATAAGAAAAAATGTTTCCTCATAAATATGGTCATTCGATCAGTAAATGTTCAAATGACAAAACAAAGTAAACTTTTTTTTTTTCTTTTTTACCCCTTAAAGAGTAAGTTATGGAGGCCTCCAGGGGACATGGGCATTTCTTTTTTCTTTTGTGTCCCCTTGCAAAACCTTTGCGTTACCTGGCAAAAGGTTTTGCGTTCCCTCGCAATACTATACTGATCAGTTCATGTGGTGTAATTGAATACTGTAAGCTCTTCTTACGGTGCCTGCCATACTTTCTGCTTTAATATAAAGTTATATGAGGTTTTTCCATAAATGTTAATATGTCTTTGTGAAATATCTGAAGTTTTATATATTTTTCTTTAGGATAGAAAGGCACCACAAAACTATGATATAAGCAAGCAGAAAATTTTCTTAAGTAGAAAAGAAATAAAAATAAATCCTAATTTGGACTATTTCTGAGTTATTATCGTGGGGTAATAAGTCATCTGACAGTTTTGATTGCGTCTCTGTTGTGCTGGTTGTCTGAATGGTTTAAAGGGCCATTTTCATGTTCAGTTCCATCTCAATCTAAACATGCAGTGAATAAATCTACTTCCAATCAGTTTTTTGCACTAAAGACTTAATAATAAACATGTTTTATTATTATAAAACACGGCAAACTAATGGACTTATTACCTGCGATAATAGCTCAGAAATAGCCAAGGAGATATTAACATACATGGAAAAACCTCACATAACCTTGTATTAAGGCAGAAAGTATGACGGCCACCTTAAGAAGGGCTTACAGTATTCAATTATGCCCCATAACTGATCAGTAGATTTTTGCAAGGGGACGCAAAAGAAAAAAAAAAATTCCATGTCCCCTGGAGGAAGTTCAACACTTAGTGCCTCAAAAGAATTAATCTAGAGTTTTATTTCACCTTTGAAAAACATATGACTAGTTCCAAAACAATTGAGACCACATGGAGAACCTCTGTCTCCAACCAACTCTGTGAAACCACAAAAAACTAACAGCTGCTGCCTTATCCGATCTGCCACTTGAAAGGAATCGAACAAAAACTGTAGAAGTTTTGTTTAATTATAATTTTTCAAAGAGAATGGCTGATTGTTGCCTTCTGTTAAGCTCATGGTAAAATGCACAAAAGCTAAAGTACATGATTCATTGCCCTAAAAATGTTTTCTTCATCAAATGGCTTAAGTACTGGCACAGATCTGACCTTATAAGTGCAATTTGTCACAGCATGCAACTTTTCAACAATAGCTGCATGTGTTTCAGTCTAGGTTGTTCTCACTGGCAGACCTTTGAAAAGACGTTTAAAAAGCACAATTTTTAAGCACTTTTTTTTTTTAAATTAAAAAATATGCTTCTTTTGCTCTTTTTTACTTCCAGAGATGCGGAGACATTTTTGCTTGACTCCAAAAAGGTGCAGGCGTGTAACGGGGGCTGGCTTGTGTTTGATATAACAGCCACTAGTAACCATTGGGTGATAAACCCACAGCAAAATTTTGGTCTTCAGCTCTGTGTGGAAATGATGGATGGTAAGCAAAGCTAATTTTTCTTTTCACAGCATTTTTAGGATCATTCTATAAAAAAATATACAAAAAATTACACAATCCACAGATTTGCTTTGGGCTGCAGAAAAAGCTTGAGTTTCATCTTTTGATTTATTCTACATGTCAACATTTTATATTAAGCAAAAATATAACCAAAGAAAGTATCATTAGATCTCTGAGAAATAGACATAAATCAAAAATCACCACAGACTCATCAAATGTTTTAGGCATTGTTATCATAGGCTTACAGTAAAAGAAATAATGAAGTGTCCCATTTATTTTACATGTTTGTTTTTGTTTTTTTTTTGTAAAGGAAGGAGCATCAACATAAAATCTGCTGGAATCATTGGGAG
Organism: Brachyrhaphis roseni; assembly: GCA_903066815.1. NCBI lineage: Eukaryota > Metazoa > Chordata > Actinopteri > Cyprinodontiformes > Poeciliidae > Brachyrhaphis > Brachyrhaphis roseni. Next base: position 23,825 of record CAEFZY010054574.1, on the reverse strand, counting down.
GAACGGGCCTCAGTCCAAACAGCCATTTGTCGTTGCTTTCTTTAAGGCAAGTGGAGTACTTCTCCGCTCTGTGAGAGCTGCTGGCGGAAAGAAAAAGAACCACAATCGCAATAAATCAACTAATCAACAAGAGTCATCAAGGATGCCAAAACCTGGAGGTGTGCAGTGAGCATGCATTTATGATGATAAAACATTTTTTATGATTTCTTTATTATATAAAATCATTGATAATGATGATAAAAATGTGTAAAAAGCTTTAAAATAACTGTATCTTTCATCTAAAAAACATTGTTTCACCCCAACATGTTATCCTAGAAAGCAAACGGCCACTAATTTTAGCACATTTATTTATAAAATGCCAGAGTAAGAAAATTCAGCAAAATTCCCAATGCCACTATTGGCATTGTCAAAATTAATTTGAAACAGCATTATCAAAGTATTTGTTTAATTTATGCTTTAATTTGATCAGAGTATCTTAGAACCTTTAAGAAGAAATCTATTACTAGTTTCAATGTAATTAGAAGCAACCCTCAACTGTATATATACAACTACATAAAATATCTGGAAGTGTGACAAAATGATTGGATGAGAGCTAATCTTTATCTAATCACACAGAGATATAGAAGGTAAAAAAAAAACAATTCCAAATTTCACTGATAAAGAAATTTGTTTCAGAGTGTGACTACACTACTATATAGTCCCATAAACATTTTTTATTTACTAAGGGTACCAAATCATCAATATACTACACATATGTAGGGAATAATTATATGACTTCTCTCAAAGGTACAGAAGTGCCCCCAAATGTTCAAGTAATCATTACATGATTTATTGTTTAAAAAAGTAAGTCAAGTTGCCTTTAACTGGAACTGCGCAGAATTTTGCCATGAGTTGAGTTAATCTTAGGCTCTCTGCACATGGTTTCATGACCTAATCGTGTTAGTAATGTAATGTTTTTGGGGTGGCCATCGTAAAGTTCTGATCTCAGATTCATAGAAAATTCACTGGCAGAGCTGAAGGTTCTTTCTGAGCATGGTGGCCTAAAATTGTGACTCAGTTTCTTCCCTTTCTGGAAGAATGAGCCAAATTTCTGGGAAACTCATAGGAAGTTCATATAGTTTAAAAGATAATTCTTCCAAATAATGACATGCATGTAAACTTCTGAATTTGAAGGAAGTAAAAAACATTGCTCTGGCATTTTGCAAATAGGTCTAATTTTGGTTATTGTAGCTTACCCAGCACAAAAAAGATTTCACTTATTTAATTGACAGACTGTTGAGAAAAGGGTTATATGTCTCCTTTAAAAGTGAGGGTAAATTTCTGGTTTTAACTACATGTGCGTTATATCTATGAGGCTCAGGTCACATGTATTCAACATGGCAGGAGATGAAATTATGTATGTTACAAGAAAATGCGCATAGAAAGGCGATCCTGAAGCTACATTTGCATCATACAGAGTTTATACCAATGTGACTGACATACAAAACAGTTATAGTGATTACTATATAATGCATTATTTCATTAATTGTACTTCGTCTGTCTTAATCTTTTTTCCCTTAGACTATCACACAAGTGAACAAAAGCAGGCCTGCAAAAAGCATGAGCTCTATGTCAGCTTTCGAGATTTGGGGTGGCAGGTAAGACACAAAGATTTAAAATCTCTTGTAAAACAATATTGACCCAGTTACCACATGGTGGTCACATTAAATCATATGAATATGGAAAAGCGTATCCAGGCTATAAACTAGAGAAGCTAACTGTTGTATTTTTTTTTTGCCAAGGATTGGATCATTGCACCGGAGGGCTATGCTGCTTTTTATTGTGACGGCGAATGCTCTTTTCCACTTAATGCTCAAATGAACGCAACAAATCATGCTATTGTGCAAACCCTGGTAAGTACTGTTTAAAATGCATTGTACATATGCTTAGCCTTACAATATTCTTGCCATTAAAAATTCATACTTCTTATTTATAGGTTCATTTAATGTTTCCTGACAACGTGCCAAAGCCCTGCTGTGCCCCAACCAAGCTCAATGCAATATCAGTGCTGTACTTTGATGACAGCTCTAATGTTATTCTGAAAAAATACAGAAATATGGTTGTCAGATCATGTGGATGCCATTAGTTTTGACGCAGTTTAATTTTTGGAGCCTGAAATGGAAATTGCTGGGAAGCACATTTGCTGCAGGTGTGATTTGATGTACAGTATTATGTATATAAAGTTTTCTTGGTTAATTTATTTCCCTTTAAAAGAATAGCACTGAATACTGTAATATTTAAGTGTTTAGTACAAAATGATGATTTGAATTTATTTGCATAATCTTTTCCCTTCTGTGTCCTCTGGCATATATATCTATATATATATATATATATATATATATATATATATATACATATATATATATATATACACACAAAATTATAATTAACACAGATTTTGAGGATATTAATAACAGAACAAAAATGTCGTATTGTCTCTCAGTGAAGAAAATTTGACGTTTCAGCCACAAACTGACCAGAAAATGGAGGCAGGTCCGCATAAATGTCACTAATAATTAATATAATACAGATTGTGCAGTGTAATCAAATGTACAGAACATGAATGCATCACACTTTAAATATAATATCCTGTTAAATAATGCATCCTTTGCAATTTTAGCAATGCAGTGATATTGATATAACAATTCAGATTTGCTATACTGTGCAGCTCAAGCAGTTTTTCTGCTGAACTCTTGAAATTTTGAACATTGAAGATGGTAAATGGATTAATAAATATATTAACTGTATGATTAGAGAAAAATAAGTGTTGTTTATTTCAACTATCTCTGCACCTTAAGGGTAGTTTATTTGTTTTCCTGGATATTCGGTAAAGCCTGAAAAGTTGCTAAGCTAGTTACATTTGAATAAAAATTCCTCCTAAAATTGGAAGGGTTGTTACGTTTTACAGTGAAGACATTTGTTAATTAGAGACTTAATCCAGCCTCTAATTCACAGTCTAATCTGTGAATCTGTGCTTTATTTAACAAGCACAGCTGAGCATGGAAAGCTAACTCTATTTTAAACAAGTATTTGTCTTGAAATTGTAGCCATTTTCTGAGCACCTACAACATCCAATCAAGGCTGCGATGCTGTGATTCAGGAATTTGTAAAGAAAAAAAGCCTCAACCCCAGTAAAAGAAGAGAACTGTAAAAAATAATAACCTTCCACTTGCGTCCGCTGTCTGCAGCATGTTAGCTAGTTGGAAAGACAAATGTCAACAATACCTTCCAAGAGGTTTTCATTCAGCATTGGCCTGGATTTGTCTCCATCTTTTACTAGTTTTTCACAATAAATGAATGGGAAATCAAAGATTACGCAAACATTTACCTGGGATGGCAAAAATTGTGTATAAAAAAACAAGCAACACATGTGTGCAATGGAAGAAATGTAATAAAAGTTTAGTTTCATTCAGCTGAACTTAACCCACCTGCCAAAAGTCGGCACAGAGGAAACGTACGCCTCTGCTGTAACTCACGCAAAGCTCCTTGTAATCCCGGTCCCTCTCTCAGACACAATGCTGGAACGGCGCACGGTGTAATTTAGAGCGTGGGGTCGGTTAAAGAGGGAAAACAAGGACGTAATGATCGTTTTTTGGTCTCGCACAACTGCGTGCAAGGCGTCGAGCGGGAAAACGCTTTGTCATTTAACTAATCTCCTCGCTTACAGAGAGCGAGACGCCTCCAAAAAAGGTGCAGGCAAACAAGGGGCAATTACAGGCCACCGTATAAATCTACGGCCAGCCGCACCGACGCAGACTGGAGACAGGGCACACTCAGCGTGAACACGCTGTGTTATTATACATGCAAATGGCCCTGCAGTTTTAACACATGCTATAAATACATGGCAGACACAGGGAGCATGTGGAGAAGTGTATCCTGTAAAACGCTGAATGTTTAGAGCTCATAAACATCAAACAACCGCAATAAGTGATTTCTAGAGCGTAAAACCAAAGCAGCTCCTCTGCATTACGACTGCGGGTGTCTGTGCAGACAGTTAAGTAAGAAAGACAAGATGAAGGATCATATTTCTGTAGCGGATATCAGTCCCTGGGCGTCAGTAGATTCTGATAGGAATACAAGGATGTACAAGGCCTAAAAGGCATTTACTGGGCGCTCTGCATGCACAGAGCTGGATGTTTTCATCAGACCGAGAGAAAATCAGCCGTGCATGAAGAGAAAACCCCAAAAGAAACGTCTTTTTAAACAATTTGCACGTCTCATGTTTTTTTAACCTCTGTCTGGTTCAAACACACCCACAGACGCAGCTACGTTATGGGAAATGCCCACTCAGCCCCAGTTAGCGTGGGAAACTCCCACAGTGATGATCTTCTAAGTGAAAAGTTACACAGGCTCCATACACCGAGAAGAAGCCTCAGTAAACAGGAACTGCTGCTTGGCATGAATTTGTCACTTCCTCCCCTGATATTTGCATTTTTTTTTTTTAAACTGATAACCTCTAATCATTGCGGCTGATCTGATTTAATATTCACTGACTTCCTGTCACCTTCTGTTCTTTATGCAACATCATATTAAAATAATCAGCTTTAAAAGTTTAGAGCTCAGTTTGCCAATCCAGAAATGCTATTCTAGATATCTTTTTTTTTTTTTTAAATAACCATAATCATAAGGAAATGATGTTAAGGTTCAGCTTTAATACCGAGTTGAATCAAATCACTCTCTGCTTCTACTGGATTATGTTGTTACACTACGGCATGTAATTAAGGGATTTTTAACTTTATGCCTTGAATCCCTTCAAGTTTTCACATAAAACTTTACCAAATAAAAATCTAAAAGGCATACTATGCTACTGCATTCCCCCCATTTTACTCTGATACCCCCCCAAAAAAACGATTATCATTAGAAATCACCTAATTACCAAATAGACACCACTTGGAGAACATTAGTAAACAAACTGCATCACAAAACAGAGTAGCACAGTTTTTACTATCATTTTATTTATCTCAAAACAAAAAACTGGTGTCAGCTCATTCTTTCTTTTTTATTTTTTAAACAAAGCCTGAATGAAGATTTGTTATGCTAAAATACACTAAGAAATAGTTGTAATAATAAAAGATTACAACAATTTTGCAGATGAGTAAGCCTTAAAACTTTTTTTATTTTTGGAAAATGCTGTCCGGAAAGATTATTGATTGATTCAGAAATCTAGAAAGTACCAAGTCACATATTTTAATTTTGAGCATATTCCTGATTCTGATAAATGTAAAGATACTCAGTAAGACAAACCATTATCCTGTTTGATAACTTTGTTATGCTGAATTTAGATAAGAATGCACCAATTCAGTTTTTTTTTTAAATTAAAATTTTCTTCTATGAATCAGCAGAAAAACTGAATCTACAAAACATTTAGTCCTGATTAGTTTCACCCCACAGCTACACTCCACTCCGAGACGTCCCCTCCTGTCATGCGACGCAGTTTATGCCTCCAGGAATGCTGAAAATCACGTAAACAGGCTAATTTTAAACTTAAATGCACCCAAAGACAAAGGTCCAATTGAGTCCCACCAGCTAACCCGCCCTGGCCTTCATTACAACCCAGTTTCTCCAGCAGCAGCTTCAGCACTTCAGGTGTTGCAAACAGAATAAAAAAGAAGTTAAACAACTGTAAATGCAAAAGAGTTGTTTTAAGAGCACTACTTCAGTGTTTATGAGCAATCACTGAAGAGAAGAAATGCACTTCAGACGCCAGCTGCCTCCACGTTCTGAGCTGCAGAGATCGTCTTTAACCCTGTAAACAATTTCGACAGAAAGCCCATTCATGCTGGCAGCTGCTGTTCGCTAATGCAGTCTGAATAAATGCGCAGCATAAAAAAAAGCACCACATCGCAGCATCTTTATGTAATCTTTCCTGTCTTCAAACAGCGCCACAATAATCAAAGCTCAAATCTGTGAATACATTTTTTCTTAGTCAAACACACCTAAAACGTAAACTGTTCAAAAGTTTTAAGTCACTCCATATTTTTTTTTGAATTTGCTTAAAAGGAGCAAAACTTCCTGTTTTTGTTTTTGTGATTTTGGATGCTTAGATAGAATTTGTTTAGAGCGAGGCTTTAAAATGTGTTAGTTAAAGATGGGAGATGTATTTAATAGCAAATAGAAATGGTTTAAAAAGTCAAAGAAATTGTTAAAGAAAGAGACGGTCATGTTTTGTATGAGCATCTTGCTTCTCTCTGCCTTCTGTTAGCAGTAGGATATGTTATATATACACATAAATACTTCAGCAACACCTTTCTACACATCTGACAATAGCAATAAATACTTCATGTCTATGCAGACGTTCTGTCTGCACCAATAAAGATGCATTCACCTCAGCATGCCAAATGCTTGAAACGACTGACACAGCTGAAGATTTGGATTTTTATCTGACTAATTAGGCTCTAATTGTGAAAAATATTTAAATCAAAGCAGGGAAATATCTGCAAAAAAAAAAACATTGTAGATCTAATGCCCTTCGTTCTTTTTTTAATGCTTTTTCTTGATCTTGATTAACTTGCAAAAGCAACAAAAAGGGCACAACAGTTACACTGTTTGTGTTTTTGTCTTATCCAAGTTAATAGTTGCAAAGTCTGTCTATTTTGGCAAAGTTTTAACGAGTAAACTGTGGCCATCTATCCACTCCGACACAATTAAAACTTCCTCTCAACCTATAATGTCAGCTTTATAGATTCAATTTGTTCTGTTTAAGATTCAGATATTTTAACAAACATTTGGGTTTTAAAGGAAAATCTTTAGCATGTTTCTCTCCATCCACTTCTTCGACTATCACCACCTCAGCTCAAACTATCCCCACTTCCTTTCTCAGTTAACTCCCGCCATCATCCTCCCTCTGGATTTTTCTGCAGGCCGTCCAACTCTTCGTCCGTTCGCTGCCCTTTCAATTAACAACAGAGAGATCGAAGCACACAAAGAGAGATTTCGATCCCAGGTGTCCCTCCTCCACACAGCAGCACGCCAATATCTCCACACGTACAAAGTGTGATCATGAAAAATGCATACACACACATGCATACTGTACTTTCACTGAATATACAGCATGACCTATTTTATATGCAGCTCAGGAAAAGACGAGCGAACGGTGTTATGCAGAGGGCAAAAGGAAACGCTGCATGAATTTCACCGATAAATCTGAGGATGCTTAGATATTCTCTCCTCCACAGTGACAATTCGTAATGTCAAGTCTGCAGGGCCTGCTACTAAAGGCTTAACACTAAAACAATATAAACTCGCTGCCATTTTTGTTTGAATTGACGAGAAAGACTTCAGATTTAAACCAAAGTTTAAAAAGTAAAATTAATTTTAATCTCTACTGATCTGCAGAGATTTCCTTTTTTGTAGGGGTGAACCGATTTATCAGCCAGTTGATTTATTGGTACCGATTTCCTTAATTTTGGGAGATCGGTAAACGGACGATTTTTACACGCAAAGTTGATCTTATTCACAGATCTTATCTAGCTTGGCAAAGGTCTAAGAATAAACCACTGTCCTCTTTTGCTCTCTGAGAAAGGTTCGACTGACAGACTGGGTCTCCAAGTTCTGTCTGCACATTTACAATCAACAATAGTTACCCCACTGTTGCCAACTCAACAACTTTCTCACAACATTTCAGACAAAAATTGGTATCTGCCAAAATCGGAATCAGCAGGTTAAGCTTTTTAAAGATTGGTAATCAACAATCGGCCAGAAAACTGCAATCGGTGCACCCCTACTTTTTCTTTTTTTGCAAGTCGGCCACACGTAAGTGTTTCAGAACTTCAAACCGATTTAAATGTTGGTTCAGTAAACACAAAACACAGTTTTGGGTTGAGTTTTCTGTATCTAGTAAGTAATGAGTAATTTCTAAAGTTATCGTCAGGCTCCACTGTGGAGGGCGGATTGTTGCGTAACTGAGGGCCAAGAGGTTGAACTGATAAGGTGTTGTGGTGGATGGAAAACAAATTTTTTAGGCTAAGTCAATGGTTTTCTCAGAACTTGCTACTGCTTTTTTAAACAGGCTGTCATACCCAAGACAAAAGTGGAAATGTCCATTAAATCAAGAGCTTCACCTTGCTTTGTATGATAATAAACTTAGTTTAATGATACCGAATACATTTTCACACTTGAATCAAATAAGAACTTTCTGTTCCTCGTTTGATTTCCAATGGATTTTCTCACCTATGTTGTTCTCAAGTAGACACTAAAGGTGTTTTCACACCTGATTAAATTTGACTGAGGACCAAAATTGAAACATTTGTTATATTTTCAGCTGGTGTAGTTTGCTTTCACACTGGACTGAGTCAGGCGAACCAAGCTAATTGAGAAGCCTGTTCCCCTCCTCGCCTGCGGTGGCGCTGCACCAAGAACTACTGAAGGAAACAATACAAAAACCTCAGAAGAAGACATGACTGCAACTTCCTTCTTCATAAAACGTAAACAAAAATGGAGAAGCAGCAAATTTTAGTGGTTGTAGGATTTCTGTTTTGTAGATGGTAAAAGACCGAGTCCTTTCTCCTGCTAACGCTAGACTCACGTGTTTGTTTTGGTTTTATTTACCCAGAATGCCCTTCTCTGTACTCCACTTTCTGCTTTTGGAGCGGTCCCTGGTCTGCTTGGATTCAAATGGTGCTGGAGTTTACTTCAACTGAACCAAAACTTAGGTTGTACGGATTCAAACCTCCCCAAGCGAACCGGACATTCTCAACAAAAGAACTACAGTTTGACTAAAACAGACTAAAACAAAAACTTTGTATTAGCCAGCATCTAAAACCTTAAACATGTCTGTTGAACAACATAAATCTGTATAATGTAGCTGAAAGTACTGCATAAAGAAAAGAAAAACAAAGTTCTGATGACACCAAGGTGACCGTGTTGGTATTTCGAGGTGTATGCTGAGTCAAAAGTTCGCTATTCAAAGCGGTTCGACACAATTTGGTGCCAACATACCCCCAATTGGTGAGTCATGAAGAGGCGAAGGTCGACGCTCCATTCTCAAGATCACATAACACTCTTCCATTTGCTGCATGTTTGTGATAGTAGAACTGAGCTGCATGAATTAGATTCCTTCCCTGTTTTCAGCTTGCAAACAGGAAATATGCTACCTGGGGTGAATGTGAGATGTCTGAGGAAATGTTTGTGGATTAAAGCAAAAATAAATGGGTTGTGTTTGTCTGCTTTACAGCTTCAGGTCATTTAACGTGACCAGTGGACACAGACCTGCACTCTGAAGGACACCAACATGCCCTGAAAACTGCAATGTCACCATGAAATTTAACACCAGGTCGCAGAAAAACTGCACAATCAAACAATTTTCCTTATATCTCTGCAACAAAAGTATTGTATTCTGTCATATTCTAATAAACCAACTTGCACTTTCTATATATTAACCAGCAAAAGTGAAAGACTGTACAGTAAAAAGCAAATTTACGACAGAATAACACTGTACAATTAACACTTATACTAATTGTCATTAGGGCTGAAATGATTCCTCGAGTGATTTGAGTACCTCGATTATTAAAAGTCCTCGAGGAAAATGTATCTGTCTCGAAGCTTCGTTAAGTTATATTTTATTATTTAGCGCAGGGTTATTACTTGCGTTGCGCGGAGCTCTGACTTCCGCCTGAGTTGTTGACCAAAGCTAAGTGTTAGCAGCATGACATTCAGTTTTCAAGTTTGACCTGGGAAGATTTAATTGATTGATGTTGATGTCCGGGTTTTTGTCGTTTTTCGGAGGACCAATAAGCATCCTTAAAATGACTGGCACGATGCATTGAGTACGGCAGCTTTTCTCCTCCCGGAGTTGCTGCCTGGTGGCAATTCAGAGCGAACGGTAGGGAAGAGCGCTGCAGGTGGATTTACACAGGTGAGCGGATAGACTGAACGCTGCTGCGCATTAGATGATTAACCGGAAAATTTATTTCATATCATCCTGGTCTCAACAAATGTGTGGCGGAGCTCATCGTGGCGGCACGTAGCTGGTAGATGTTTCTGTGTGACGATCGAAGGTGTCGTCGCTAACATGAACACAAAAGCTATAAATGTCTGGGCAAGGTCAGAGTTCATTTATTAAACTGACTAAAGACAAATACATAAACGAAAAGCTGGACTACACATTTTTTCATAAGCGTATTTGTGAGCCTCTTTATTATTAAATTGAATACAACTTCAGGTTTTTGTATAACTTTTCTTCAGGTTAACTTAGAAAGTGAGCTGTTATTTTTACAGTTTATTTTTCTAAACTAAAGAAAAGTTATTGTTAGGGATGCTCCAATGTGAAAAATTGGACTCATGTTGATATGCGATAGTAATACTGCTGTTATGTTAGATTTACCAATGTTTTATTTTATCCGATTACTCGATTAATTGTAAGAATAATCGATAGATTAGTCAATTACTAAAATATTAGTTTACAACAGCCCTAATTGTCATCCTGTCTACTGTTTTGCCAAACAGGAAATTGACATTTTTAAATTATATTTTTGTGAAAAAGGGATGAATTCTCCCCCTATTTGAGTTTTGAGTACTCTCTGATCCCTAAAGTTAAAAGGAGCATTTTCAAGTTACAAGGCATCCAAAGAGTATTACATGAGCCCATTGGATCACTTTTACACAACAGTTTTGTGTAAAAGTGAGAGCTTAATAGAAGTCTAAACAGGTTTTGTTTTTACAAACATGTTTTCCCCTCTGAGGTTCACGATGCACCAGGAGAAATCCTGATGCTTTGGTTTAATCCGGCAACTCAAAAGTTGTGAAAGAGAAAAAGCTGACATTTTCTAAACCCTGATTCACAGAACTAAGCTGCACATCATAAAACTTTTCCATTACTTTTTTAGGGATAAATGGTGGTTTCAACTAGACTGAACCTTAAAATTGGGAATCCATGTTTTTCAAATAGTTTTAAAAACTACGGAGTACAAGACAGTCCCTCTGTTCTTTCGGGATTCTTTCCATCAACACATTCACATGCCCCTCTCTGCCTCTCCATGCCCGATCCCTCTGACCCGTCTCCTTCATCCCCTCACGTTGTCTGGGAGATGAAACCGGCAGTCCAACATGTCCATGTGCCAGGCTCAGAACCGGCCAGGAAGTCCCGGCCGATGCCAAAGATCTTTCAGGCAGAAAGAATGAGATGTATACACATACCCATCTGCATGCACTCTACCCCACACACACACACACACACACACAAATATGTACACACTCCAGGGTCCAGGAATATGTGACTCAGCAAGACCCACGTGAGTGCCAAGCAGTGAAGACGGATGGTATCGCTTAAATCAAACTCCCAATGGCTTCGCAGTCCAACAAGAGGACAGACATTCTTGAATTACCTTCGTGAATGTCTGCCGTAATTCGGACATTATGGCTTTAAAAAATGTCAACCAAAGTTGGAGCAAACGCGTCCAATTCTAAAGTGAGATGGAAATGTAGAGACAAAAATCATCAATCAGACAAGGAATGCCTTAAAAAAAAAATCCAAATATACACAGATGGTAGAACAGGAGAACTGGCACCGGGGACCCTGGAGAGAAAAGAACCTCCAATAAAAATAGATAAAACTGAAATTTTATGCCATTTTTTTGTGAAGAAATCATAATGAGCTGCATAAAAACAAACAGGTTAAGATTTTCTACTTAGTCAGTGCTGACCAATGATTCCTTATATATCTTATATTTTTTCTAATCAGTGAATGAATAAGTTAAACTGTTAACACTCTTTGGTGTGGATGCTGTTACTGACTAAAGAAAACTGAAAATAAGCTATTTTTAATATCACTAAAGCCAGAAGATGAGAAAAAATTTTTCTTAGATATGTTGTGACATTTGATCATTCAGACAACAAAAGAGCTTAAGAGAGTAAAACTGAGCGGATAACGGGAAGGCTGAACAGAACATTATTGTTCATCCTTTTCCACATTTAGATCTGGTCGTGTTGGCAACATACTGGGAATCTTCAAGGTCAGAAATACCAATTTTCTAGTTAATTCACAAAGTGACTATTGTTTAAGTTATGCATTAATTACTGATTTACAAAATAATGTGTGTGAAGGCTAGAAAACTACATTTCCAATGTTTTTTCTTGTGTCTTACAGGTGTGAAAATAGAAATTGACCATTAATCTGCAATCAGTGCATCTCTGGAAGTGGGCGGATCTTTTTCAGGGAAATAACAAAATCAAAGTGGGATTGTTTCTGTCTCCTTTCAGCTCATCTCCTCCTCTTCCTTTCTGACTCCCACTCCAGGTTGACCTGCATGGTGACTAACTCACCGGCCTTCACTGAGCAGGCGAACGTTCACCGAATCCCACAAGCAACAAACCACCTCGCAGGTTTTCTTATTTGAATTAAATGTGTGGCGTCCCCTCTGCGAAGGTGAGTGCTTTGTTGATGGAGAAACCGGTTATCAGAACCAAACAGATGTTTGAGAGGAAACGCTTTGAAAGTGACAGACAGCAGGAAGTATAAAGTAACGTGTCCCACATCGAGTCGATAAATGTAAATCTGGCTCGATTAATTTGTGCAATCTTTACAGATTTGTCCCAGTCATCATTTTACTTTCACTAACCCTTCCAGACCGAACGTATCGGCAATGATCCAGCCAAATTTGCAGCACCGTAACGCCGCCACACTTTGAGAAATCGGAAAAATTCCAACAGTTTCTGAAAGGGGAAACGTTGCGCTTTCCAGCCATTATCGTTTTATTATGGTAATTTCACTCCCACCGTAGCAGGAAGTAAAATTAATCTGATGGGGCGCTCTTTTAATAGATGGTAAAAATAGCTTGCTAGATATTGAAAGTTCCACTTGTTATGGATAAATGGCCAAATACATTGACTCACAGGACATTTAGAGAACTGCTAAGCAAAAATATCCAGGCAGAGATTTGAAACTTAGATCATAGAGGGTTATATCAAATATTTAGACAAAAAACAAACAGGAGAGAAACATAACTTTTTCTTCATGTCTGACAATAAATCATACTAAACTTTCCCAGGATTAGGTCAGGTAGACTAAAAATCATTTATGTTTGCTGACAAAATAACTGCAATTGTCAGGTTGGTCAGGTTTAACTTCCTGGCTGATGTTTTGAGATGTTTCAGTGTTTTCACATAGTATTCTTTTCCAAAGATGCCATCGATTTGGTGTAAGTGCACCAGTCCCTCTAGCAGCAAACTGCAACACATCATGCTGCCACCACAAGAAGGGATGGTGTTTTCGAATTGCAAGTTCTCACGTTTTTCCCCTCAAATGTAAAAATTATAATTGTTGACAAATTTCAAATTCAGTTTTATCAGACCACAGGAAATGTCTCCAGAAATTAATCTGCTTTTTTACGCTTTTCAGGTAAAAGATTCTTGTAGCTAACGACACTTTCATCTTAAACTACATCTATCGCTGTGCCTCCATTTTGTTTTTAATTGACTGACAGATAAGATCCAAAAAAAATCTAGAACTTTTAGATTGCTTTCACTACAGAGAAGTTTCTTTATAAGTGGAGCAGCTCATGTGCCAGGAAAAGACTGTTGAGGAAGTAAAGAATGCTAATCTCGATGCTAACTTTCATGCTGACGGCTACAAAGTCATTGTTCGGCCATCTTTTCTCTACATGGAGGCATCTCTTTTGTCCAGTTAGACAAATAATCATTCATTCACAACCGGTTCTCGTTTTATCTCCAGCGCCTGAATGATCCTCTCAACTCTTCCTCATTGTGAAATATAACGGGATAGAATGGAGAAATTACAGTTGTTATCTCCTCCTTTGTCACCAAAATTATTAGCCGAGTTGAGCTGCTATTGTGCCAGCCAGCGGAGCAATTATTTATATCCTGCATAACAGCCAGGACCCAAAAGAGAAAAGGGAGGAAAACTCCATGTTCCATTTCTCCGAGCACAACTGTTACCCAGATGATTCATAATCAACAAGAAGAGCTGCCAAGGAGGACTCCTCCATAGCAGATCGATCAAACCCTGAGTGGAGCGCTGATTTTACTCCCACGTGTCCATCAGGGCAGTAGGAGGACAGGGAGCGCCCTTTGGTTTGTGGGAGACGTGTGAAGGAAGCATTCTCTCCTGCACACAACTTGCCTTTTTGTATGTAAAGATAAACAAAATCCTTGATACAAAACAGCAAATCTAGATGAATTAAGACATTTTTACCATTAGTTTCAATAGAAGTTAGCCTGACAGTTGCCAGGAATTTAAACCATGGCTGGAGTAAAAACTATGTTTGATTTTTTTAAAGCAAAAATGTACAACTGAGAGAATAATAGTTGAAAGAAGAGGGGCCAAACTTTTCCTTGGATCTAAAGAAAAATTTGTGACTTAAAACCAAAGAAAACCAAATTGTTTTTGGTTTAACAGAAAAGTCGGGGATATTTATGATTTATTTCAATGACAAAAATAATGAAGTAAATGGATTACATTTCAGTTTTCAATACTTTCTATAAATCTGAGATCAAAAATCTGTCCAATACCAATTACAGGCCACTTTCAATAAACCAACTACAACTGGGGTTGAAAACATAAATTACTTAAGTTAATCAGAAATCGAAACAAACACAGAGAACCAGCAGAAAAATCATAATTAGGAAAAAGTTTTTCAACATGACAGATTTTTATTATGTTACCAGCATTAAAAGTAGCAAAATTGATACCAGTGTCTAAAAAAATCTCAAAATTTTAGTCAAATTTGGATTTTTTTTTAATATCCAAAATGTTTATTTTAATTTGTTTAAATTAAAATAAATGTAAGACAACCTTATTATAACTACAATAAATAAGCATTGTAGAATTGTAACAAAAATAATTAATCTTCCTTTTTTTTTATAAAATCAGTTTGATCATATTATATATTTTTAATTAATAATGCAAAACCATGTTATTATAGTAAGAATAACCTCATATTGAACCAAACCTATTCAACAGGAAGTCATTAATAACAAATATTGGTGTCTTTTTAGTTCACAACTTATATTTTTTCTTGCCTTTTTTGCTTTGTGGTTCTTTAAACTGCAAAGGAAGCAAGAGAATCAAAAAGCTGTCAGAGCTTAGCTTACAATTAGGATACTAGTAGTAAACTAAGCTCTAGGATTACTAGCATAAAAATAAATCAGCAGCTGATTCTGCATTTGAAACAACAAAAATCAGTGAATCTAAATCTGAAACAATCTACAACCAAACTATCCTGGAGTCATCTAATCAGGAATCTGAAATAAAATAATCCAACACATTCAAACTTTTAGAAATCCATCAATTCAACAAAAAGAGTCAACAATATCTTCCTACATGCAGCCTCTGGGAAAACACAGAAAAATATGCTGTCTCACTGCTTTGGGTAGCAGACCAGAGCCAAACAAGCGTCTCAGCATCACCGTCTAACCCACATTAATAAATTAGCTGCTCATTAAAGAGGTCACAACTTCTGGGCAGCTATTACGCTCTCCAAAGCTGGAAGGAGATTCAAGGAGAAGAGCATCGATCAGGGCAAGTCCAAGAGCTGCACTGCACACAAGACCTGACACACAAGATTTGTTGTCTTGGCACAAAATAACCACAGATTTAAAAAATAAAAAACCTTAAAAGAGGCCAAGCAAGGTCCTAAAACACAACTTACCCAATCAATACAAATTCATGTTGGATTTTTCTTTACACCTTTAAAAATAAACCTTAGCAACATCAATCAGCCGTAAAAGGCAGAGCTGATATCAGGGGTCAGCAGAGACTCTTTTTCCAACACTGCAAAAAAAACATAAAAATTTGTCTAGAGCTGCACCAAAAGATAGATCTTACAAATATTCACTAAATAAAACATCTTATTTTGTTCAGGAAATTGAACCAAAATGTTTTTCTATGTCCAGATTTTAGCATAAAATTAACAACTTTTACAAAGATAGAGTAAGCCTTTCCATTTGGAAAAATATAGATAATTAATCCAGTTAAAAGTATAAAGCAGGTCATTTGAAGCTAAAAATGATTAAATTACCTTTCATGGTCTTCTGTTGTATATATTCTAAGGAAATATTGCATAAAAACATATTGAAGAACTGCAAAAACAAACATTTACTTTTACTTTTATAATTTTGTAACTAAAATACCGTCAAAAACATTTTATGCCTAGACACATAATTTGGAGAAAACATTCAATATTTTTGCTTTTCAACTGGTTGTGTGTTTAGTTTCTTTCGAATTACATTTAAACTGAGCTATAAAATTGGAAATCATCAGGGACATTAAACCAGTTCCAGTTTTAGGTCTCTAAATCAGTGCCATATGCTAATTGTTTTGAATAAGGCAGCCATATTGGACTTTAAAACCAGGGTTAGTGAGAAACCCGTGACCTTCATGTTGGAGACTCAACATCAGCTGCTTCAAAACACATAAATATCAACTTCTGGTAGGTAATTAGAAAGAAATCATTTTATAAGGCTGACCTTCGCTTTTTGGTTGTTCTCTCCCTGTATTTTTATTCCTCCAGAAGGTCCATTAACAGAGTTATTGCAGCTTTTAAAGCTGTTTTATTTCTCATTGAAGGCATTTCTGGCACAGAGCTACTGTTTTTAGCTGTATGTCTTTGCTACACAGACCCAGAAAAGGAGAGCATGAAATTTGTATACTTTTCTTTACAAGAGAAAGCACTCCTGACTTTCTCTTCTGTATTTTGTTGTTTTTACCATTGTTTGTCAAATATGACGGCTAAATGTTTGCTGCTACCTTCTTTGATTTTGAAATTTAAAATAGTTAAACTGTGGACCTTTAAAGTCCTACATAGAATCATTCTCTTACTTTAATTTATTGTTAATAACGCACCCAGTTGTTTTCCAGCCACTGTGCTTTTAACAGTTTTTGGAATAATTCCCATTCTGTTATTGTGAAACATAATAAAGTGAAATAAGTGAAAAATAGTAATAATAGTAATAATGAAGTGAAAACAAAATGTTGAAAATATTTACTTCCCACACGATGTTAGAATCTAATGTTTACTTTTCAGCTTCCTTGAACAGATTAGGATCGATCTATAAGAGCGTCCTGTCACTTTAAATCCAAATAAGATTCTGCTAACTCAACATTTACACTCACACATGAAAATGGCTGCAAACAGATGCCCAATTATACCATCGTACATATTTGAAAAACAGAAGTTGTACAAGAGTCTCCTGTAGTGCTGGAGCTCCACTAGGGTTGCTAGGTGACGGGCTGGGGTTGCCAGGTAACGGACTGAGCTTAGCCAGGGTTGCTAGGTGACGGGCAGTGCCTGCTGATTTGTGACGTAACATTCAAAAGTTTTGAAACGACTCATTTTCCAGACACCTAAAAATGTTTACTGCCAAAAAGTAGGGTGTGTTTTTTTTTTCTTGGGCTGTCTTTAGAAGCAGTTGAAACCCAAGGGGAAGTATAAAAGTATGCAAAATGTGAATTTTGCATAATATGCCCTCTTTAAGATTTGTTTCTATTTCATAATATGGCGAGAATATCTCAGTTAAAGGGTCATCTGGTGCACTGGGCTGCTGGTCAGAGGAAACCACACACGTGAGCAGATCTGCTGCAAGCGTGCGATCAGGCGAGGCCCACCTGCTGATACCTGTTGGCGCCCACTTCTGTCCCCGACAAACGATTTCCATGACAGCAACAGACGGTCAGATGCTCCCTGGCCCAGGGAGACGCCTCAGGAGGCAGAGCGCCGAGATCCAGGCCGATCGCTCCCGCTGAGAGGAGGTGGCTCATGACAGTCGTAATGTGCGCGTTTGTGGGTGTGTGTGACCTCGCGTGCTGCAGGGGAAAAATGCCGCCGTGGTATGAAGAATGCCCGTGGGGGGGAGAGAGAGATACCGAGCGAAGGAGTGACAGATCATTTGTGAGAAGCTCGATTCATTTGTGAAAATGTCTGGGATGTCAGTCACCGTCTGAATGTCTGCGACGGCGGTGAAACAGCGATCTGCAGCAGAAACTGACTTAGAAGTGAACGACTGACATCTCTCCATACTCGCCTTCATTGTTCTTTAACCCGACTGAAACTAAATATTCAACTCATATCTTCTCACCTTGAGTCAATAATAGAAATGTGAAGCCAGATAAAGAGAAACGGATCGCTTTTCCTACAAAATACAACGGTAAAAGTAAGGAAAACCCTGAGAAGAGACACCTTTGGGTGATAAAGAACTCTTCTAGAGAGAATAATACTTATACAGACAGGCACATTGCTCATCAGTGCAATTATTGATTAACAGGGGCAATATTTATCCAAACCACCTGGTTCAGGGAATTTAGATGAGCTCTAAACAGCAAACTTGGCCTAATTAAGCAATCAGACAAGTGGAGTTCCTTGCAAAACTGAAAATGATACAACTTTTTAAATTTAAGACAATATGAAAAATGTGCAAGCATTTGTGCACGCAGAGCTACATTCCTGCCTTTTGTGGAGTCTGTCTATGCTTCCCTTAAATATGTAGAGGCGGAAATTTATACTTGTTCAAGGTTTCCCCTAGAAAACTTGCTAAGCCCTGTGCTCAAGGCGCTCGGCAGTTCAAAAATGTTTAAAGTTGACAAAAAATTCGAAAATATGACTTGATAATTATGCGTTATTGGAAGATTGGAAGCTTAATATCTGAACACCAACTATAAAGTCTTAAAAAATGCAAACATTAAAAACAAAATGAAATAAATGATCAATGCTAAGCCTGGTGGCCCGCCAGACTTATAATATACCTGGGAAAACCCTGATAATAATATACTAAAATGTTATAGTTTTAAATCTTGTGACTGTCTCCACTGTGTATCCGAATTATACTTTTAAATTGCCGGTTTTGACAGTTCCCCTCACTGAGGCATGTCTTACACAACCTTCATGAACTTATTCCTCCTAAATCGTCACTGCGACATTGAAACAGTGAGCCACAGGGAGCACGCTTATTAAAGTGACCTATTTCTGAAAGCTTGCTGTCGTTTTCTAAGACTGATGAAGCCATTATCGTTACATATGACATACCTGAAAAGGCCACTGGATTAAGAACAGTCATAACTCCCCGTATAAAGGAGCGATATCTGCTTCTTTTATCATAACTACTGAATAATTCTTCTAAACTAATTGTGCCAGTAATTAATCTACAGCTGATATCTACAAATATTTGAGATTTTTAATCTACCACTTGCCAAAATGTCAAACTCTGAGCTCTCATTTCTCCCACTCTTCCCTGCATACTTTTCTAATTGGTACATGAAAGGAGTATTTGAAGACGGAGCAGACAAGCTGTTTAAGTTTCCAGTGTGTTAAACAATACTGTAATTGGCAGGCAGGTACTGAGCTGATAAAATGGTTTAAATCTGATTACAGGAACTTTGTTATTCTACGTTCTGACTGTCAATACTTCAGTTATTAGCTGGAGCCGACAGATGTTTAAAGTAAAATGTTCAACAGTGTTTATTACCAGTTTTGTTGCAGTAATGTTTAATTCACCCTAAAAATGTGAACAATTTACAACAAAAAGTCACCATTACACATGTACAAATGAACCAGAAAACAAACCACCAGTCTTTTTTATAACTTCCATCAAAACCTCAGCCGAAGTGAAAGTAGAGCCACTTAATTATTCCTAAACACTGACGAGGAAAGACCTGCTTTGTGAGGATGAGGACAGAGAGACCAGATCTCTGAATACTGAGTGAAAAACATCCAAATAGCATCTTTGTGTCTTTGTGAGAGTGTGTTCCTCTCTCATTTTTTCCCATAGCTATTTGCAGCCCAGTCAGACACTGGGGACCGTCTGGAGTTCACACAGAGCACTTTAGATTTTTTTAAAAAGCAACAAAGACACAAACAAACTCTTATTCATGTAAAAAACAGAATTCCTCTCCAGGTTCTTGGGATATACAAACCAAACACCAGCAAATCAACAGGAGAAAACTCTTTAAAAGTACTTTGCTGCATAAAGTTGAAGAATTAACCCTCCAGGGTCGGTGGTTGTTTTTATTTCTGCATAAATTTAGCTGCATGGATGCAAAATAGAATAAAATCCAGTCATATTGTGTATTTTAGAGTCACTTTTTATCTTTTAAGTTCTTATTTCCATTATATAAAATACACCAACATGTGCCCCTTCAGCATACAGTGCTTAATCAAAGCATCTTGGATTGCATCTACAAATCAGTTCTACTCAACAAAAGAAGCGAAAGCAAAACAGGAGAATTGATGAATAATTCTGAATGAAAAACAAAAATCAAGCGATCAAATTGAATTAAATATATCTGACAGTTACTCCATCCTTTAATGTATTTTCATCCCTGGAATCAATGCAACTACTCCATACTATAATGTAATCCGAGCGGTTGGAAAGAACATAATGAAGAAGCAAAACACATGAATAACTATGGACAGCTGCAGAAAGAAAATGATTCCTAATATATTCATAGAATATCTTCCTCACACTGATTCAAAACTGACAGTTATGCATCAGTCAAAAGATTTTCCAATTTTTTCAAAGAACAAAATGTGTAACTGATTTGTGTCTGTTAATTTAAAGCACTGATAGAAAAACAGGTTAATGAGAACTGAATCAGGATTAGGGCTGCAAACATGCAAAAAAAGAAACTCATTGTAAGAAAAAAAAAGGCATAATTTCATTGAAACTATTATAATTTATGCAAATGATGTGAAAACAGGGTTAGATCTAGCTAGTTAAGAGCTAGTTAAAGCTAGCTCTTATTGATTTATTGTTCAGCCCTAAATTCATGTTAACTTTAACTTTAATGTGGAATTTTTCTTTTGCACTTTCACAGCTCTTTATGACTTTGTGAATGATTGTATTTGTATTAAAGGTCTGTTTCTAGAACGCACTTGAACATATGTTTTTTTCCACTAAATATTGACTATGTCCAAAACCAAACTTTTTGGTAAGGCTATGTGCAGAAATTTCTCTTATTTTATAAGGTTGTCTTATGGCAAAAATAAAGTTTGCAACTTTTATGAAAAATCTGTAATTTTAGGCCACAAAAGTCACGAAAACAATGACTGTAACAACCTAGAGGGACTGTTTAACCCGGTGATATATTCCATGGAAGAATCACCGCTATTTAGAGTTAGCTACCAGTTGTAAAGAGCCAATTCTGGAAAATATCGGGGAAACGCTAAAGTTTGAAGGAGAAGGGCAGCATGACGATGCAGATCAGACAATGTGACTGTCAATCACAATGACACACAGAAAAAGGCAGGGGGCATATTGACGAAACGTCGCTCTGTGTCCGACACGTTTCAACCTACCATCTGCGGCGGTAAATAAAATTCGAACACACAACCTGAATGAAAACACAAGACAAGACATTACAGAATCTATACCTGGGGGTTTTCTGCCAGTCAATAAATTGGAATTTAAATATGCTACAAGGACGGAGGCAGAGTGACAGCAGCTGAATGAAAAGAGCTGCAGAAGAAGCCGGGTAGAAAATCCATAGCCTCTCTGTTATCTGCACAATAATTGGTTCCCCCTCTACGCTCTGCACTCCACTCGCATCCTCGTTTTCCCCCTCGCTCTTTTATCTCCTCTTGCACATACAGATGCGCACAACCCCACATGCAGCCATGCAGGTAACAAAGAACGCAGCAGGGAATTGGTGTACAAACCATTTTTCACATTAGGTGTGTCACGTTCAGCATTATTTTAGGAACAATGAGCAGCCAGCACAGCAAAGAAGCTTTAGGGAAAAAAAAAATTAATAAAGAAAAAAGTCGCTACACACAGACACACGCATACATGATTAGCATGAAGCGTGTAATCAGTGAATGGCCTGATTAGCAGGTTACACAGCAGTGCAAGACCGAGATTCATTTACTCATCCACTTGAACAAAAAAAAAAAAAGAAGAGACAAAAATGAGGGGGAGAAGAGGTGGAGACACAGGGGAGAAGCTAAAAAAAACATTTTGTGGAGATGCCAGAGAGAAAGAGTCACACACACACAAACACACACAGCCAGAAACAGACAAAGAGGCACAGAGAGAAAGAGAGAGCGTTCACTCCCCCAAAATACTGGAAAACAAGACAGCACAGTGAAAAAAAAGACAAGAAACCCACCCACAAAGACGACAAAAAATAATCCACACACAGCGGATGATGTGTTGGCCGAAGTCGGTTGATTTCACAGGTTAGAGATGTAGGAATGCTGAGTCAGCAGATATTTCCAGTTGTCTCCCAGTTCCTCCCAGAGAGCAGAGGAAACTCAGAGGAGAAAACTATGACTGGATATTAAAACCTCAAACTGGTTCTAAGAAAAAAAAAATATTCTAAAGACATTCCTGCTGTTTTTATCCAGGACTAATCAGCTGCTTTCAATCCAAACCATAAGAATAACTAATGTGATGTAATTCTTTTCATTTACTCAAAGCGCCTTACACAACAGACACATTAACCTATAATAGAAACACACACACTTCTTATACACTGATATACAGATCGTTGGGAACTTGGGGATAAGTAAGGATTTTTTTGTCTTTTTTTGGCCCAAAAAAAAAAAAAGCCACATCTTTTGCTCATGATTGATTTGCATAAGTAATAAGAGTGCAGTAATGTCATGTTTAGTCCGTTTTAATCCAATTCTCATTTATTTGGGGGGAGTAGGAAATGCACAATCAAACTCTGATCTGTGTGAGCTGCGGTGCGTCTTAAGACCTTGACATCGGTTTGTTTTAAGTGAACTCTGAATGCATATGTGATTGCAAACAGCTCCAAAAGCAGGAAGTGTATTGTACCATAGTGCATTCTGGGTAAATGCAACCAAAACAAATGTGCAAGTCTAGTGCTAGGAGAAATAACTTGTAGATTTTTTTTTTGCAAAATAAAAAAGCGAAATCCTACAACCGTTAAAATCACACAATACTCCATTTTTGTTTACATTTTGCGAAAAAGGAAGTTGCGCTCATGTCTTCTTCTGAGGGTTTTCTTGTCGTTTCCTTCAGTGTTTCTTACTGAAGGGACAGGCTTTGGATCATTTGACTCAGTGCAGTGGGAAAGCGAACTGTACCAGCTGAAAATGTAACAAATGTTGCAATTTTGGTCCCAAATCAAACCAAATCCACCAGACTATCAGGTCAAAAAACACCCATAAAAGGGTTAAATATCCAAAAGGGTGAATACTTTCATAGGCATAAAAAGGAAGTTTGTTTTGTTTCCAATTTGCCATCCATTCCCATCTCAGGAATCTCCATCTCATCATGAATAAAACGATTTGAAGGAGAATTCGACAGCCAACTGCTTCCTCATTCTCTGCGCTTGTAGAGAAGAAAATGAGTGAATTCTGAATTTGGAAATGAGTTCATCACCACCAACAATATAATCTAAATTTTTACTACTGGAGTTCGGGGGCAGCTGAATATTTGATGCCTTTCTGTTAAAGAGTCGTTCATCACTGTGCAGCTCCCACTGGCCCTGAAATGAAGGATGAGGTTATGACAAGAAGGACTTTGTGAAAGAGTCCAGTTGCTGAGGCTCATTATCAGGAAGACAGAGAGCACTGATGCTGGATCACCATGTGGGCAGAACTGTTTAAATTATCATGTTAAGCAGCTTTAGTCACTAACCGTAAGAAGCACCACACTGCTGGTCAGCTGGATTAAGTAATTACCGTAATTTCCGGACTATAAGCCGCGACTTTTGTCACACGCTTTCAACCCTGCGGCTTTTACAAAGATGCGGCTTATTTATGCATTTTTTTTTCTAATGGCCACCAGGGGCGCTAGAGCAGAAAAGGTAAGAGTGAGACAGGTGGAATATATGTGTAGAGGAAGACGCAAGTTTAATGTAACGTAACACGTCT
>CAEFZY010054555.1:0-12717 GCA_903066815.1 Brachyrhaphis roseni | reverse complement strand
CTTCAATGGAAAAACATTTAATTAAATAATTTTTTGGCTGTGCTCCATAATGACAATGGCTATTTTTAGAACTTGCTCCGCGGGCGACTGACAATGTCCCCGAGGGCGACCGGGTGCCCGCGGGCAACGCGTTGGTGACCCCTGATCTAAACAATACAGTTTTCATTTAAGAATTCTGAAAGAAAATAAGAAAAGTGGGTCAATCAAATCACTGCAAAGCTACACGACAACCGTTGTTAAGTTAAACGTACTCCTAAAACAATGTTTTTCAAGGCAAATGTTTCCAAAACATAAAAATGTCTCAAGTGAATGGCTTAAAGCAGACAAAAAGCGATTAAACACAGACGGACAGACGTAAACTCTGCATACATGCTGACAGAAACAAAAACAGCAACGAGTGCACAAACAGAAACACAGCCGCCAGCAAGGGCCTTTTTTTAGGGTGACTCAGTCCGCAGCTGACCTAAGATAAACCTCTCTTCATTGAGAAAACAAGCCGTCTACCAGTCTGCTGGCACAAAACGCAAATTTGAAAAAAAAAAAAAAAAACAGAGCCTAAAAGATGAACCACACATTTGTGCCACTTCCTGAAACAGCGCCGTTACAGCCTAGGCTACAGTTCCCCAGACAGAAGCCTTCAAAGACAACAGCTGGCAGCTTCAAGTGTCAGAAACAGAAGATCTCAAAGGGTTGATTCAGAACAGAATATACACTTTGAAGAGCTGCACATTGATGTAAAAGGTCTCAAAATAGCATGCTGTTATTTTAGACCATAACACTTTTTTTCCCCTTTTACTCACTGCTACTTGAAACAAAGTCTAAGATGGCATCAAACAGAAACAAGTCAAACTCACTCTTGGTTGCTGTGGTGACTCCATCCGATTTGGTGAAGTCTATGCTGGCGTAAGCTCCATTCTCTGGCAGAGGTATCACCCCCGGCGGCGCCACTGATGCATTCCCGCCGCCGCTGCTACTGGCCTCTGGCGCTCCTGCGTTGCTCCCGTCTTCCCTCAGCTCCAAGGCGATGTAGTTGAGGCCGTTCTGGTAGCCGACGGACGTGTTCCTGCACATTCTGCTGGCGCCAACCCCCGAGGAGGTGGACGTTGGGATGTTCCCGGACATAGCGTCGGTTTCTGCGTTTCTCACCTGGGCGTGGTGAGCTGGCGAGTCTCCTGCGCCCTCCAAGGACATCCACACGCTGTCGAAAGACGCCGAGCTGGCCCACCTGGAAGTCTGTCCCTCCGTCTGGTAGGATCCATTGGCATTCGGGGCCGAGGGGTTGGACAGAGACGGATGTGGAGCTGAGGACGAAGGCGTTGAATTAGAGGATGAGCTGGAGGAGAACGTCTCTGAGCTGTGTCTCCTCCTGCCTTGGGGGTCCGCTCGCACCACCTTGGGCTCCGGCTGTTGGGTCGAAGGAGGATGAGGTGGGGAAATGGTCGAAGAGGAGGTGGTGGAAGCAGGGTGACCATAGCGTCCCTCTATGACGCAAAGATGCTGCAGCATCGCTGTGGGGCTTTGAGTCCTCCCACCTCTGCTGAGGTTGAATGACATGTCCGTGTAATCGTCTCCTACCGACCTCCAATGGCCTCCTGAACCGGGGACCCCAGAGCTGTTAACCAGAGGTCGGATGTAGCTGGGTGGGTTCCAAGGAGCAACCAGGCTGGGCCTGGGTGACTGATTCTTACCCAGACACCCAGTGGCATCATGCTGGTCCGACCCGACCTCCACACTCATGTAGTCTTGGGGAGGAGAGCAGCAAGTGTCGCTGGATACCAGGGAGGGGGCTTCATCTTGAGTGGACAAGGGATAGGGAGGGGGCTGCTGTTGGTGAGGGAAGTGTTCTCCGAACTCAATATTGATATACTCTCCGGGACTTGAGGGCGCTTCGCGTGGGACGCTGGTGACTGGGACAGACCTTGTAGCACACGCGGTCTCAGTGGCAGGCTCGCCGACCCGCAGCGGGCCATGGAAACTCCTCCTGCCTAAAGGAAGGCGGGTAGGCCTCATGACCCGTCGGTCAGTCATTGCCGCAGTTGTATGGTGAGCCCCATAGGGAGGAGGTGGGTGGGAGGGAGTGGAGGTGTTGCTGCCCCCTCCTATTCTTTTTTCTGGCACCAACAGTGAAGCAGTCGCAACTGACGAATACACTGGTTTGGCAGGGGAACTCATGGGTACGTATTCCCCATCCTCTCTCTCTTCCCTCTCCCTGTTGGGGGCCTTATAAGAGCGGGGGAGAGAGAAGTAAGGACTGTAAGACTTCAGGGGCCCCTCGGGTGTTCCTGGTGTGTAATACACACTGCTGTCTTCACTTGGGAGCTTGCGACCACAGCCGCTGTAGGACATGTCCATATATTCTCCATTTTCAGGTTTCTCAGCCATGCTGTTACTTCCACCAACACCAGCAGCGCCGGGACCACAGGGAGAGACCTGGAGAGGAGAAGGAGAGGTGCCACTGCTTCCTGGGAGCATCATCATGTAGCCGTGAGAGTCCGTGGAAGATTGGTGGGCTGAGCGTGTGCCTAAAGCTGGGCTGTGGAACTGGGGTGAGTGGGAGACCTGGTAGGAGTAAGAAGAGGGTTGCATAGGCATGTAGTCAGGAGGAGTGTCCCGTGGTGACGCCGCTGCCACGCCGCACATCATGGGCATGTAGCCGCTGTCTTCCTTGGCAGAAGAGGAGGAAGAAAGAGGGGGGCGTTCGGCTCCGGCCTCCGACCTGGAGAGTGTCGAGGGACGGCTCTGCTGACTGTGTTCGGAGCATGAGCTGTAGTCGGACCGAAGTGAGGAAGAGGAAGAGGACGGCCCACCACGGAGCAGCCCGCTCCCAAATGGCAGCACTATGTCTGACCCTTCATCCAGCGAGAGGTTCGTCTGGGTCATTTTCTGATAAGTGGCTACTCCAGAGGCTCCGGTCACACCGGCAGCTGCTCTGGAGAAGGAGTGCGTCCTCCTCCTCAGTGATGAGATGTTAAAGCGCTCATCCTCGGTCGTTGAGGTACTCTCATCGCGTGGTGTATCACAGCCACTGTTGTTTCCAGAGCCAACACTGGTGCCGAAAACATCCCGGTTCCAGCCCATGGCCATGTAATCGTTGAGGCAATTTTCCTCTCTGATTGGTGGGGTGTTGCCCAGAGAATCTGGGGTGTTACTCCTCACCCGGAAGTACCGGAAGTCACCGGGACTGGAGCCGTACTCATCGGAGGAGTTAAAGCCTCCATCGGATGGGGAGCCACATATAGAGGCGCTTGATGGGCGGGTGAGCGTGTCAGAAACAGAGCCATGGCCACTGCTGGAGGAAACGCTGACTGGGCTGGTGGTCGAAGGGAAGTGGGAGACGGGAAGTGAGGCTGAGCGGGCGTGACAGGTGGAGGGGATAGCTCTGACGTAGCGGTTGCTGGTAGTGCTCGTGCCAGCATTTCCTGTTGCAACTCCACTCCAGCTGCTGCCACTCCCGCCGCTGTCTTGACGGCCATGGGGAACACGGGCTGCGTTGAGGTGGACCAGGCTTCCCGTGGCAGAGCGAAACGGCCGATTCATTGTCCCCTCGCCTTCACTAGATGTGCGGAAGCGATAGCCGCTCGCCCCAGAACTTTTACTAGAAGGTGGCGTGCCGACTACAGACTCCGTCCTCGACCGCCGCTGCAACCCGGTCTGACTTGGAGGGAGATTACCCAGGTGGCGTCGCGTGGTGATGAACGACATGGGGTTGGAGCCTGAAGACTGGCTTTTGCTCCTCGGCCGGAATTCTGCAAAAGCTTTCAGGGCTTTCATCGTTTCCAGGATGGTCTCATGCATGTTCTGAGCCACCACCGAGTCATCCACTTGCATCCATATTTCCCCAGGCCCGATGGAGGAGGAGCGGCCCACCTCTATGAAGAAGAAGCTCTCAGAGTGTCCACAGCGCCTAATGTTCATCAGCTGGAGGTTAACGCAGGGGGTTTCAGAGTTCAGTTTAACGAGGTGAATGGTTTTAGTAGACAGGCATAGCCGATAAACACCTGTGAGGTTTTTAGTTTGACCCAGTCCTTTAGGTTTAACATTAACCTGCCAAACCTCCTTAAACACAGTCCCAGGGCTGACTGTACCATAGCCATCATCTAAATCATCAGAGTCCACGTGCCCCCTCTTCCCCTCACTCATCAACTCACTGATGGCCACATACCAGTCCTCCTGCTCCGTCTCGTTTTCAGCCACAATAGCAAAATATTCGTCCTTAGTGTACAGGGCAATGAGGTGTTTGTTTTTAGAGTCCGCCCTTTTGTTCACCGTGAAACACTGGTAGAGGTAAATGACCCTCTTCGGAGGCGAAGCGGCCACCGCTCCTCCGCTCGCGGCGGCAGCGGTGCGCAGGCTGTTTCTGAATTTCTTCTCGCTGTCGTAGTATTCCAGACGACTCGGCCCCAGATGGCTGGCAGCCCGGAGCACGAAAAACCGCTTGTGTCCGTGTTTCTGCTTTCTCAAATAGCCGCACTTTCGAATGTCATCCACCACTTCCGAGCTGTTTGCGACCGTCACAGCGGCGTATACATGGCTGCTGCCGCTGCCGCTAGCGGCGGGGTCCTCGGCTGTGTGTACCTGGCTTGTAGAAGAGGAGGAGGAGGCTTTTCTGCCCGGGGACTCGGTGGTGTTTTCCCCGGAAAGATGCTGTTGCGGAGCCAGCTGGTAGTGATAGTGCTGCTGTTGATCCTTTGGCGAGTCGAGGCTGAGGTTTTGGTGGTGGTGAAGGTGATTGGGGGGCGGCAAATGTTGGTGAAAACGAGAGCCTCCTCCTCCTCCTCCGCCGATATTAATTAACGGGGAAGGGGGTTCCCCGACTGAGCCGTCTCCGTTTGTGTTGGCGGCCGCAGGGCTCGTCCCCACGTCCCTCTGCTGAGGCTCCACCATCAACATAGCCGCCTTACCCTCCTGGTAATTCGTGAAGTTAGCCATCACAGCAAAGGTCACTTTAGTAGCAGGCTAATCCGAGTGGACTCAGACCCCATTCTTGTTTTGGGAGACGAAGCTCCCGAGTCCGGCTAGGCCAGCTAACTGCGACTCGTACGGCTCAGATTTGCAATCCTCACACACCGGCTTTGTTACTCCGCCTGAGCAAAGCACGTCTCGCCGACTCTTTTCGGCGACGAATACACTCCGCTGTTGACTTTTATCACGAAATAAAGCCTACCGTGTAGAACATGGCCACGCTCAGCCTTGCTTCTGTAACCGGGAGGATGCAGCTAGCTCCTTTAGCAATCCGTTCCCTTCTACTCCTGTACACATCTCTACGGGCCACAGCACAAACAACACATGACCCTCTGCGTCAGCCAGCAAGCGGGAGGAACAAAGACTCAAATCCCGGCTGTGATTGGCCCATCACTTTGACTGATACGTCATGACAGACGCCTGGACCAATCGCTGCACGATATTAGCACTTTGCGTCAATGCCTTGAACCAATCGTGTTCCAAAGATACAACTGAAGTTTATAAATAGGAGGTGACTTTCGTAGGCTCATTTTAGCAAGTGAAACCATTATTGTACGGTCTCCAAAAAGGGATCTCGGACCTGTAGAAACAGAATAACAATACTTCTCTCCAACTTTTACATAGATATTTAATGTACATTTGTATTATAATGAGATTTTCGTTGAATAAACAAACAGTTTAAATTAAATCAACCGATCAGTCTGTCAGTAAATCAGTTTTAATTGATAAAGCACTTACATGCAGATAAAGATAATACAAAATTCTTTACTGAGGTTAAATAGAAGAACAACAATATAGACAATAATGACATAAAATGCAAAATAAAGTACATAAATTATTATTATTATTATTATTATTATTATTGTCATTATTATTATTATTAAACTACAATAAGTAAAAGATAGAGTTGAGAAAACGCGATCATATTTTTGTCATGAGAAAACTGTAGCAATAGATATAAAAAGTGTCATTAAAATTCTAAAACACACACAAAAGTGTATCATAAGAACTAAATGAAGATAACATAAAATTAATATTTAAAATAAATCCCACAGTAGTAAATAATATATATATATATATAAACGGTTTCCTTAGACCAAATAAAAAATGAAATATAGCATAAAACAATCTTGTTGAATAGTCTCACTTTGCCTGCCTTATTTCTCAGCAATATTTTGTCGTAACCTCAGAGTAGCTATGTAGCACTAAATGCTTACTGAGAGCGCCGACATGTTTGGGGAAGAGTCCTCTAGGAGGAGAACCCTCTCCCCCACCCAGGGGAGGTATCAGTGTTCTTCCACACTGCAGAGAATGCCATGCTCGGCTTTCCTGGCTTCCGCTATGCTTTGCTTACAACCATTCACTTTAACCTTTTCTCTCAAGTACCTTCCAGGCTAATGAGTGGGATCATATGTTGTGCAGGTGACCCCAGAGGGAATCGTACCCCTAGTTCCAGGCAGGACCACCTGTCAGGCTTTGAATAATTTGCCCTTGTGCTCGACAAAGACCTAAAACGTAATTTACAATTATTCCAGTGCATTGGAGGACTCTGTGGAAGGGTAAAATAATATGACAATTTAAGTTATACAGCTATTTAATGCTTACTTATCGCTAATGATGCACACTGTAATCATAGGAATGAAAGAACTGATGACAAGAACACTTAACTACTGACTCAGTTTAGTGAGACAAACACCAGACTGAACTGTGTAGCTACAAGAGAAAATAAACATTTTCATGGATGCTATCTGTTGCTAATCCTAACTATATATTCTCTAAGGCTTATTGGCTTCAGTGAAAACTATTTAAAATGTAAGACTTTCAAGTAACTTAATGTTTGTTTGTTTTTTTAACCTGACAGACAAATATTGTGCTCAATTGGTCGTTAAGCTAGTTTGCCTCCAAAAATTAAAAAGTAACCTTTCTGATTATTTTTTAGCATGAAAGTGTTTAACTGGCTGAGCTAGGAGATAAGTACAGAAGAAGTATCTCAAAAACAAGACATTTTCTAATTTTAACAACATACCGCTCCATTATTTATCTAAGTCTAAATGCTTCCATATTGAGGCTTAAAATTCCCATGAAGTTATAAAATTTGCATTTAAGAGCAAACAAGAATCTCTAGGGTTCATTTTAATAAAGATTAGCAAAGTATGTCAAATTTAGAGCTGACCTAGCAACTCGGTTCTAAACATATTTTTGGTTTTAATGGATGTTAGTTGCTGCTAAATTTGATGAATTTACAGTCAATATTAATGTTTATCAAGTTTGACATTTGTCCAAATGTCAAAAGGAATCGAACCTTGATTTTTTTTTTTTTTCACTGCTTAGATTTTGTAATCAAGCTAGCTTTTAATCCTCTCAGGTATTTCTGCTACCCCATCATTAACCGCATAAATCAGTTTCACTATCTCCAACTCCTCCTCTCTTTAGCTCTGTTGCAGGACAACCGGACACCATGATGACATCTGAAATACCGTTCTTAAATCTCTCTCACAATGACGCCTAGCTACCAGCTGAGTCAACCGGCAACCTAATTCCTCCCAGGGGAGACATCAGCTGTTTTTCAATGGAAATCCAGTTCTTCTAACCGTGTCTGTCATGAGACCTTCCTGTACTTTCATATGCTGACTATGCTTGGGAGAAAAAAAAATCATATTGTGTGTCTTCCCTTGTTTCTGTCTCCGGTTTTAAAGGTGTGGAGGAGAATTTTAGTTCTACTTCGCCTGAGATTTTCAAACTGTTGACTGTCTCGCGCAAAATAGTCCACTGGGGGTTACGTCATCATGGCTTTGATATTATGCTTTGTCCATTTTCGTATTCTTGTTCTGGCTCTTTACTTTGGAGTTTATGATAAATAAATGTTATTTTGGGGTGTTTTACTGAAAATTGATTTAAGATGTATTTTGTGTTTAGTTTTTTTTAGTGCAGATATAGCTTTTAAGTAACTTTTCAGCAAGTTTTAAGTCAAAAGTTCTTTAATATTGATGAAAAAGGACTAGTTCCACTGGCAGATTGTTTTACCTATACCAAGACATTTTTCCAATGTTATAGGTGAAATAATCTACCAGTGAAACTGATTTTTATTCATGAATACTAAGGAATTATTGGCTTAAAACAACCTCCTCTATCTTGCTAAAAAGTTACTTGAAAGTCAGTGTTTTCTGGACTGAAGTGAGAAAGAGAAAAATGAAAAGCATGAACGTTTACTGAAAGTAAGAATTTAAAGCAGTTACTATGAAGTGATTACATTAATTGTAATCAAAGTAATTTAGCCTGTGACATTGTGAGGACTCTAGTCCAAGTGAGCTACTCCCATCTCTTGATTGACAGTTACAACACTGCTCCCTCTGCTGGCCTGAACTGTGTTTTACAGTAGATTTTCTACATCTATTGTACTTGTAACAAAGAAGCGGAGTCAACAAAGCAGACACACACGCGCGCACACACACTGGGAGCACAAAAGGGGAGCATACCTCCCTTTGTTACAGACTCATGATGTTGTTTCGGAGCGAGCTCTCGGCTCTGCTGCTGTTGACGTCGCATCAGCAGATCAGCAGATGCAGACAGACAGTTCTTAAAATAAAGGCAGAAATTGTTCAAATGTTTTTATTTTACAAAAAAAAAGTAAAAACAAATAAAAAAAATAACCACATCATTTTATTTGGGGACTTTTTTTGTACCTTTTATCCATTCATTGCGAATGAACTCAAAATTACTCAGGAATAATCACCTTAATCTAGAGTAAGATGTACATTCTAGCATTTCGGATGTAAACATTCGTAGGCGTACTGGAGCTACTCTCTGGTTGATGAGTCTGAAAAACAAAGTGCATTCCTGGGTGAAAGCCGGATGAGAACTATGAGGTTGATTGTCAGAATTACTTTGATACGGTTCAGCTATTGCCTTAGACTTTAGACATAGCAAGTGTTTTTGTTGTTTTGTTTTCTGGCTCACTACCCAGGGCACCATACAGCCAAAGGGTGAAATTAACAACCTCACCAAAAAAGTTACCTGTCATGTGCTCCCCAAATATACACCGTAGCTGCCATATGAAACAGAAGTTATTTGATTACTGATTTATGTTCGACTCCAAATTAAAGGTCAGATTTGAGGGGTTA
The DNA here is from genome assembly GCA_903066815.1 of Brachyrhaphis roseni. Lineage (NCBI taxonomy): Eukaryota > Metazoa > Chordata > Actinopteri > Cyprinodontiformes > Poeciliidae > Brachyrhaphis > Brachyrhaphis roseni. Next base: position 3,634 of record CAEFZY010054555.1, on the reverse strand, counting down.
TTTACTTCATCTGATCAGCTTTAGTTCAAGATTTAACATATTCAGAGTTGGTCAAACCTGAACTGGATTACTGACCAAGGATTCTTCAAATAACCGACTAGAAATTCCTTTTTGTTTTCACTACATACATCTACATACACTGCATGAAAAGTGGGATTTTCGAAAGCTATTGACACCTACTGCTGCCGTGCGCTTAGAGATTGAGGGCTATCGGCAAGAGTTTTTTTGTCAGAATGGGAAATTTTAGGGAACTGCGAAGAATAGACAAAAACTGAGTGTGACCATGTTGCCCTATCACCCCCCTTCCCTCGGGCCTAGGTGAGGCTTTCGTATTTAAAAGAAGTTGCTGGGAGCCATGCAAATACAAATCAACTATAGAGCCCCAGCCTTTCTGCCTGTAGTTTCTGTTGTAGTTCACCCATTTTACCTTCTGGTAAACAAACCCAGGTCTGTTTACCAGTTCCAGAACCCAACCCAAACCCCTCAGTGTTATTACCTTGAGAAATAATTAGATTTGTTTAAGTATAATACAGGTATTAATGCCGAATATGTTCAAATGTTACAAGTCATACAAATGGAACAAATACAGAGTGGCATTCAACCGCCATTAAAATCTGCACAAACGCTGAAGCCAACGTGAACGAAAAAGTTTGTGCTTTGTGTGAAATGGTGAAGACAATACAATTTTACGGAGTTACTTTTTGTAGGATTGGCAGCAGGAAGTGTTTTCCAGCCAGCATTTGATTTCGCCTTACTTCTATGATCAATTTTGTTATTGCTGGAAAAAAAAAAGAAAAACTTTTGCCTGGTGATAACCAGCAAACTGATGATTATATTTGTTCAACATTGTAAGTAGTCTTTAATTTTTTTCTGTTTGTTATAATGTTTGTCACCTATTTGTATATGTTTGCTTGATGTTTGTGGTGAAGCATACTCTTAGACTGGATGACTGAATGAGAAGATCAACAGATAAAAAGTGTCATGTCTCACTTGCAGCAGTCTTTTTTTTTTTTTTTTTTTTTTTGCAGTGAGGGCCACATTGTGTCTCCAAGCAACAACTCACCTTCATAGGATTTATCCAGGTCTCTTTTGTCCAGTTCATGGTCCAGCTTATTCTATATCACTATAAAATAACCCACCCTTGTGTTCATTTCCCTCCCCCTCCAGGCAATGTCCCTTTGACATCTGGCTAACCATGTAAATCCTGCGGCACACAGCCATAATCTGCAGCTCTGTGCTTCTGCCATATGTCATCTGCCAATGGGAGAAAATACCAGAAGCACATCTGCAATAACCATAATGTTTTAGACTTTGATCAAAGGCGGACATTTCCTGAACAAATCAGACATTTCTCATTTATCCCAAATCTCAGGACTCGGTAGCAGAATGTAAAAGCGTCTGTTTTATGAATGCATGTTAAATACACATTTTCTGCTCGTCTTTAGACGTAAACATTTTATTTCTTCTAGCCAATGAATCCTCTTTCTGACTAAATAACTGGAGCTCGTCCAACTTCACATGACATTGCTTTATGCGTAGGGATTCAAGCCAACATGTGAAGAATTGCTGCAATGTGACAGAATGTGCATTAATTCAAACACGTTTCATGTATAGAAAAGAATGCAGTAAGCTGGCGGTCACTAACAACATTTTTAAATATACAATTACACACATGAACAATGGATCAGGAGGGATAATCCTGCAGGACGCTCAGGACACCATCTGCGAAGAGCAAAGGCTCGGATCGGTGTTGTGGAGCCACAAGAGGGCGCTGTGGGTCTCTTTAGGAGTGAGATGTCTTGTTGGAAGAGTTTTGCAATTTTACAAATGGTAAATTCTGTCGCTTTTTCACACAACATACATGCACAGTTGAGTCTCTTCATGTTATTCCTTTATTTCTGATCAAATACAGCATTTAAGATGACAATTTTACATCCAATCAATAACCCTGTGATATTAGTAATGTGAACATTACACTGCATAACACATTAGTGTTCTACATTAAAAAAAACAAGCAATTAGAACATTTTTACTAACTGGCAGAAAAGACTGTAAACATTGTCTGGGTCTTGAATGCCTATGTATGTCGGTTTTCCTCTATTTAAGCCCAAATCTTTTAGGATTTTGCTTATTTATTTGTACATTGAAGAAGCCAGAGCACCAAAGAGCTTTCCTTCCTAGTAAATGTCCTTCCAGAAGAGGAGCCAAGGTGATGGAGACTAAAGAGAGAGATTAGCCGGGTTCCTCTGCTGCTGACCGAGACTTTCTGCAGATCCCGTCTTTGCCGACTCATCACTTGTCAGCCTCCGTGGATCGTTCCCCATTCAGGCTTCATCTCTGCAGCTCAAGCCACTGATATTCACAGACAGCGCCTCAAACATGCACTTTCCAAGGTGTAGGCGGACACGTTAATGATTAATCAACCCAGCTCTCTGAAATTAATTACAGTGATTCAAAGAGCCCTGACACACAATACCATCTATACATTTAATAGCACAACAAAAATGTTTTATCCTTATGACACTTTAATCCAATTTGCATAATAATTTGGAACATAGTGTAGAGATCATTTTTCCATTCGCTATGGCGCCCCCTTTAGCACAGCGCCCCTATGCGTCGCATGTAGTGCATACCCACCTTTTTGGGCCGCTGCCCACAGACATTCACTCAAACGCTCTGGCTGCTGTAAACCCCAGCCAACACTTTTACTACCCTCCTTCTCTCTCTTCAGAGTTCTTTATCACTGTAGCTTTGTGGAGGCGGTGCTCTTGAGTTGTCTCCAGACAAAGTCAGTCGCTCAGTGGTGCGTCAGCATGACATTGTGGTCGTCTTCGGGCACGTAAAGCTGCGTCACAACGCGGACGTGAGAGATCTTCTTTACTGCCTTGTGAAACACCTGCTTCATGTCCCTGTTGTCAGCCAATGACATCCTGGGTGAGAGAAACAGAAGCCGTGAGAAGGGGCGCGGAGGACGGAGGGAGAAAATTAGAATCGGTTCAGGTCATAAAAAATTGGAAAGGAATTGTTCTATGTTTTTAAGGCAAAATATTGTATTTACTTTGAAGCGTCGAAAGATCTGCACCTACAGAAAGAACAAGAGAGAGGTAAAGGAAAGAACAATGAGCTAAGCTTGCAGTCTTTAAGCAGAAATATCTCTTCTTTCTTGCAAATACCCAAAAAACAGTTCAGTTGAAAGCATTTTTTCCTTTAGTAGAAAGTCTTAGTTTTAACAAAAACAGCTAACAAACGCACAGGAAAATTACATGTATCTTGTGCTCTCTCAAACATCGTTCAAAAATCTGGAGCCATTTCTTTCATCGAAAAAAAAAAACATGGAGAAGATTAAAAGTATAAGATCAAGTCCCCAGAGCAAGCAATTCCGGTCCCCAAGGACTAATGCCGTGCTGGTTTAAGTTTTTATCTTGCCTGAAAACTAGATTTAAATAAAAAAGGTTATTTTGAGACTCCAGTAGACCTTGGTAACATGTGGTTACCTCAGCGAATATATAAACCAGCTGTGTTTGGAAAGAACAACATCTAGAACAGGGGTCACCAACCTTTTTGAGACTGGGGGCTACTTCACGGGTACAGAGTAACACGAAGGGCTACTTGTTTGATACAGTCTTTATAACAA
>CAEFZY010054553.1:0-18242 GCA_903066815.1 Brachyrhaphis roseni | reverse complement strand
AAAAAAAAAAAGAAAGTTAAATGAGTTTGGGTTTGGTTATGTTTTTAAAAAAAATTTAATCAAGGTTTTGTTGGGGGGGGGGGGGGGGGGGGGGGGGGGGGGGGGGGGAGCCAAACAAATGCAAACTACAGCAACACAGTTAGGATGTTAAAAAAGTCCTAAGTAAGTATGCAATTTATTGAATTAAAATGGTGAAAATGTGCTGCAGTTCTCAGTAAGCATTTCACTTTGTTGCTATCCTGCTTTCCTCCTTTACAAATGGTGGCAAGATAAAATTAGGTTTACATCGAATCTTGTCATAGTTCAATTTATTTTTGTATTTCTTGAGGGATACATTTAGAATAAAAACTACCTAGGAGACGTGTTCTCAGGAGGAAGCCTTTGTCATACAATCAGCAACTTGTATTGAGTTGAATGGTGTTAAACTTTAGTCTGAAGGCTGATGTAAGCCTGCAATTCAGACTGTGCTTTCTGGATGCATTAGCTGTTAATACAGAGAATCTTCAACTTAATTAATGGAACAACTGAGAGTGCATTCACAATTAATGATTTTGCTTTTTTCATTTAATTTGATTTAAGCCATCCAGAAGATCCGGCTTTTACATGAAGGAAATGGCTCTTATTGCTGTGCTTTTTGTCTCACTCTCTTTCTTCCTCTCTTGCTGAAGAAAATGATCAAGTTAGATAAAAGTGTCATAATTTTTTTTAGTAAGTTAGCTCTCATAAGTCTTCTTGTTCTCATATTTACTGAAATACACTAACATCTTCTCAGTTTCAAGCTGGGTTGGATTTCTGTTTGCAGCCTCCACACACACACATGCACACCACACAGCGCTATTCTTTGCAGTGCTGGTTTTATGGCGTGCGTACATCCTTGTCACATCAGCATGGCTTTGCATCTTGTCTGTGAGCTTATGTGACGGAAGATCAGCGACAACAGTCTTTTCTTTTCAGTGTCAGCCGTCGCTGTCTCTCTGTCACACTGGGCCCATTATAACGCCACTGATACAATAATCACTTTACTACAAGCCCTGCTTCTGGCTCTTTAGCTCAGCGAGAAGACACACCAGACAACCTCAGATAGTCCTCCGGACCGTTGAGGTTTATCTTTGACGATTAGAGAGTAATAACCAAATCAGTGCATAAATGTCAGCATAAAATAATATAGAGGATAAAATATGTCCCTGATTTTATACCTTTATAACACTTTTAGGTTTGTTTTGCACCAGCATATTTATTTCTAGAAATCTCTCTTCAAAAGGTAGATGTCCATGAGAATCTTTTTTGATGAGTTGTTGTTCTCTTTGTTTAAACTTGAGAAATTTCTCTTCTTCTGGACCCCGTAAGCCGTCCACATGTGCTCCATGAAAAGGTGTCGAAAGTCGCGCCTGCTTAGCCTGTTTGATCAACCCTAACTCCTTTTTTGCCACATTTACACATAAAAGCAAAGCCGGCTGAAGGTTTTACGAGGTTTTATGAGGTCCTGCTGAATTTAGTTTGAGAGTCCACTTCTGGCCACCGCAGCACAACTAAGCTCCCGTTTATATTGTCTCTGCATATATTTCTTTTCATTTTTTATCTTTTATATTACTGTATTTCTGGACTCCACATTTAACACACGCTGGAGTGAGGAAGGCAAAGTCTAGTTTATTGTTGCATTCTCATACAACCATAGTAAGTATTTTATAGCATGCTATAACATGCTGATTTGTTTACGGTTTCAAATGTTTTACCACCTCAGACACAAGAAGCAGTAACAGTTGCCATATATGCATAATTTCCAAGCTATGAAGGTGTTTTTCTTTGTATGTATACAACTGGGGCATTCGTCATCTTGTCCTCTGTGTATTGAAACATTCTTGGGAACCCCGTCCTGCAGGGGGCACGAAGCAGTTTGAAAGTTTGCTTATACCTCCGACTAGCACTCCATAAATATTTACACACAAGTCTTTTCATCAATCTTTCTCTTTTGAACCATCCTTAAACATTGCTTAGATATTAGGCAGTGCCATCTTTTTTATGCCTTTTCCACAAAATTATGCTTGGGTTTGCATGTATACGTGCATTTGTAGTTCAAAACATGGCTACATTCATCAATTAAGCTTCATGAGAACAATGTTTGCATATTTTGCATTGAATGTTGGATTTAAATAATTATTTAATTTTCTAGTGACGCTCTGTGACACACAGTAAGGTATGCTTTTTATGTAACTCTAAATTTAACAGTTGAGAACTGTTGCTCTTTGTGGTCCACAATCCTGAAACACAAATTGCTATGAATGTATTGACTAATGTCTTTTAAAGCTTAAAGTAGATTTTTGTAATAAAATTAAACAAAAATGAATTCAACTTCTAACATTTTGTGGTATTTTTATTTAAAACATTACATTTTCACTAATTTCCCACCAACCAAAAGAAAGCTAACATAAAAAAAAAACATCTGACTTAACGTACAAGGCATTAGCGTTTGTTAGAGCTGAATTTACAAGCATCGACTGTGTAATTGTGAGTACTAAATGTTTTATTTTACTTGAAATGAAATGAGATGAGATTTCAACAAAAAAAAAAAAAAACTTCAAGCCAGGATGAAGAAAATTCCACATTTTATGCTTTTTTCTTGAGTTGATTAAACATGCACTTTAACAGTATCACATCTTCAACTGACCCAGCAAATGACTTGCCAATATCTATTTAATTAACATTTACTTAACTGTAAAGAGACTTAATTATATGCATTAATTGGTAATGTGTTCATCCTCGGTTTTTAACCAGGAATGTTTTACCAGATGCAGGGAAGTGAAGGTCAGACGCTAAAATTTACCTATAAACTAAATGCGTAGAGTATTAACCTTGTAATTTCTGGGGGGTTTTATGTGCTTCTTTTTTAGAACTGACTACAGCTTTCTCCCGCTTTCTTAACAGTTCTTTCCTTACATCTTACCCAACATGTGAACAGATATCCTACTAGTCAGCTCTGCTATTTTCTTCCCATTAGACAAGCGAGACATGAGCTCGAGGGCACAGCTATTCACTTTAGCCGCATCTCTCTTAACACCTTTGTGACGAGCCTCTCCCTCCTACCAGCTGTTAGGGCCATCAGTCACAAGTTTCTCCACCCCCTCTTTGTTGTGAAACATAGATATTAAAAACAACAAAGATACACCAGAGTCAACGTAATAATAGCTTAGCTGATAATGTCTGAGAAGTATATTGTCCAACAACAGCGGCAAAAATTAAACTGTGCCATTTATTGGCCAGAGCGTCATCTTCATGTACAATATTCATAAAATGACTAATATCTTTGATTTATGATGTAGAGCAAGAACTTTGATAAGTGAAACATGACTGAATCAATCCTCAGGCCTTTTATTGTTGCCAGTCAACATGTCCGTTTTGAGTTGAAACAGGACAGGTCTAATTGTTAAGTGTAATTTGTTTTGTGTGACCCTCATTAAATCCAGTTGTGCTTATTTCTCGCTGAAGATGTCAGTTTCTATAAAACGGAATGTATATTAAAGGTTAATTCATTTTAGTAATTCAGCTGATGTTACCTAACCCTTCCTCCAGACTCTGACTATTTAATTATTAGAATCTGAAAAGCTCCCGACTCTTTGTTCCAGAAGTTGTTAAAACATTAATCCTTCAGTTGTTGCCCGTGTCCGGTGAATGTGATTGCTTTCCCTGTTGACAATAGAACTTTTAATACCACACTGTTTCCTTCCACCAAACTTTCAAGTAAAAATGTCTGGATACAGCACTCTGGACACGGCCAACTTCCTTAGCGGTGACTTTCTGTATCTTACTCTTCTTATGATGGGTTCAGTATCTGCTGGACAACCGTCAAGTCAGTATTTTCCCTACAATTGTGTAGGACATAACATAGAGCTTACATGAGCTTCACATTTTTAACTGCATTACTAAATAAGTGAACTTGTCAGTGATATTTATTTACATGAAAATGCACTTAAATGACTCTAATCATAAATCCCCTATATATATATATATATATCTTTAGTGGAATTCAGTTTATTTTGTTTCGCTATCTTTTCTTTACATTTACGTCATGTAGAGTCCGGTCTACAGAGTTTAGTTTCTGTGTAAAAGTGATAACAGTGAATCATTGCAAAATCATCATAAATTTCAAAGGAATTTTATTACGAAGGAATATGACACTAAAACACAGGAAAGAATTTGGAGGCATCCTCCTTGCTTCGCTGCCAAACCCCACGGAGATAAGCGCACACAGAAACAGGATTAGACCAGTTGACAGTGGGATTAGAGTTGTGGATAGGATTAAAGTCTGTGAGATGAGATTAGCATAATGCATACCAGATTAAATCTGTTATTGCTGCAAACTAAATTAGTCATGAGTCTTGGTGTCACGGAGGTACGAGGAGAAAGGAGCTTTTGTTGACGATGGCGGAGGGGAGTAGAGGGGTCACCCTGGAAGCAAGAAGAGGAAGAGTTTTAAGCTGGAATGCTGTCATATGCTGCTCCCATTTTGCTTTTGTCCATTCAGATACAAGTCTGTCCTGAAGAAGACTATAGCTCTGTCATTTCAGCGACAACAGAGTCATCGTTGACTCTTGGCCACTGCCAGAACCTTATAGGACTTCTTCACAGTGACTCTTCTATTTAACTCCCACTGGGAAGTGGCGCTCAGAGATTATTAAATGAACCTTCCGGGACTCGCTTCTACTCACATATTAAGCATGGGGAGGTTTTATTTTTATTTTATTTTTTATGAAACGCTGCTCGCTCAGATCAATACCTGCGTTATTGCACTGGATTTGCACATAATGAAAAGCAAGAAACTAACCTTGTTAGCACTCAGAGGAGGAAAAGTGGCACAGAAATCAACAGTGTGTAGAGAGGAGGACGTGTAAAAGGAGTCACATGAAAGTGTTTTGGTGTAGAAAGAGGTAACACATGGGGAAGAGAAGGGGAAGCATATCAGCAGAAAGACAGAGAGGTCTAAGTTTGGACCCAGGGCTCCAGTGTACATGACATCTGACCTGGAGCATTTCTGAGAACCAACACACTTTCAAGTGTGAATAACTCATTGCTCTGCATATCTATGTGGTTACTGCTGTAACACATTTGCATTTGTCCTCGATTTGCAGTTCGCATCGCATAATAATTGACCTAGGTTTTTTTTTTTTCTTTTACTACGTATACTAAACACTTTAAAATGTGTTTGGTTAACCTTACTACAGTATGTGGGGTCCTTTTTCAGATAAGTACACCATCCTTTTAACTCTGGTTAAGTGAGGGCGATAATGCGCCACTGTGGACATATTTGAACTATTATCATAGATTAACACTCCCTCGCATCTCCGTAACGCCACAAGCCCCATCACATGCAGTGACATCAACTCCCTGACCACAGAACGCCAACATGGATCAGTGTGTGGGTCGCAACCCAGCAAGGAAGTAATCACTAGGGTATAGATGTGTGCTCGCAGTCCAAAAAGAATTACAGAGTTTTGCACAGAAATTTAAAATGTTCTAAACTTTATTTAACTTGATAAGAAAGATTACTTTTTATACATTTTCCGCTCATTCAACCAGTTCTAGGCTACATGGGGATCTGCACATACAGCATGCAGATTGATTTGATATATTTATATTCATACGTGCACGGGAGACAAAGAGACCAACCGCTGGGCCGGTTCCTTTGAGTCTCCGCCACTCTCCGGCAGAACAAAGCTTCTTTCAACGTGTGTGTGTGAAGAGTAGGGCTTTCATCTCTGTGTATGTTTGGACAGAAGACGGTGGAACGCAGGCCGCGGAACAGTGTGGCTTCACATCCCAACAGCAGCCGAATACCATCATACCACAACACTGGTGCAGCGAAGATGAGATACATGAGATAGAGTCACATAATGGCCTTGGCAGCTGTTTGTGTAAAGGTTTTTGAACGATTTATTTTGAAGTAGATGGTTTTGACAATATAAAAGCTTACATAAATAAGTCAAAAGCCATTTCACTTTCTGCATAAATATAAAATATTAATGGATTAGACAAAGCTGGAATTAAGAGGAAAAAATTGGTAGCAGAAATATTAGTTAATATTTCCATCATTCATTTGTTTTCTTCATAGGATGGAAAAGTATTCTTTTTCAAAATTCCAGTAAATTTTACATTAGAGCATTCTGCTGTTTAGAGACTTTCTTAAACTGAGTTTAATTGCTAAACAGCCTTTGGAAGCCTTTTTACATCGTCTAAAAAGGTTTATAACCCTTTCAACGGCTCCAAATCTTTTAGAGTTTAGAGCCCCTAAACTGCAGAAAAAGCAACTGGAAAAGCAATAAACTGACCGAATATTTCTCGCTCCCATCTGCTGCTGCACACTGCCAGTCAACTGGCTGAAAGAAAATCTGTAGGTGCACAGGTAAAGGAAATATGAGCCCTCTGTATTTGTGATACTCTTAAAAACAGAACAATATAAAGGGATAATATACTGCATGTTTGCTTGAGTTTGCATCAAAGTAGCAATAAATAAATACTGTTATAACTGCAATATCTCAGATAGTTAGCAATAAAACAGTTTTCTATTTTAACCAAGAGCAATAAGATTATGTTAAACACTTTTGTTTTAATGTTTTGTGTAAACACGACCATACTGGTAAACTTGTACCACAAGATGGTTGTAGCAACCCACAACTGGTTTAGATTTACCTCAAAACTAACCAGTAATTCTTGACATTAGACATTTTGCTTGTTTAATTTGCTGTGTATAATGTGGGTGAAGAACACAATAATGACCATAACCTGTTGATACACTCACAGGCCGATACCAGGGAAATGGAAATCAGAAAAATGTCTTCCATATATAGGAGCTCCATTCAGATTATTCATCATCATTTAAACACTAATTATAGACTTCAAGTCAACACTTAAGGTTTATTGCATTTATCTTATATGGCAATTTACTCGAGCATGTGTATTTTATAAATTTCGATGCATGCTTCATCGCCTCCCAAAAAGAATGGGATTTGGCCACACCCTGCATTCTTTACACATTGCTTCACTGTTTGTTTAATTCCCACATACTTACAAAACCAGGGTGTGTGTCTGTGGGTGAGAGACAGCGAGTTAGAGGGGAGCGCGATCAGGGCGGGACGTGTTTTTACAACTTATCATGAAACAGTCAGCCCAGTAGCCGGTGGGATTATTGTTCCCAGTTTGGCCTGCGTGGATATCGGCTGGTCTGATCTCAACAGGAGAAGCTCAGACTTCCACAGATAACACAAAAACATGACCTGGAGTGAACCCGAAGAAGAAAGAGGTCTTCCTTGATCTTAGAAAAACGTTAGCTACTCGTGCATGTTTGCTTTATTTTTTTTGACTAACAGATTAATATTTAATCTGTTAGTGAACAGATTAAAAATGCTCACAACCTGAATTCACTCCTGGGAATCAGCTAACTATGCTTGTGAATCATTCGGAAAGAACGTCATTGTAAACATAAACGTTGAGTATGGATCATATTATTCACTCTTTACATCCCCATTATTGCCACCAATTTCCTCAAAGCATCCCCACGCTTAAAGTCTGGCTGCGCTACACATTTCAAACATTTCATTTGCATGATTACATTTAAATTGCATCAGCATCACAAGATAATATTCTCTTTTCGGTTTTGCATCTCATAGTGGAGTCAGTCGGTGCATAGAAATATTGAAGATGACACCTCTATCATTTGTTTTCATTGAGAGTGACCTTTTTAATTACTGGCGTGGACATGGAACAAATTGGGCTGGTGTACAGACACACAGATGCATTTGAACTAATTATGGCTGCAAGGCGAGTAGTGATTTCTTCTCTGACTGTCTCTGTCTGCCAGTGATCAGGCAGGCTGCTCCGTTGCTGTGGACACCATCTGTAGCTACTCCTCAAGGCCGCTGATGTCACCATAACACACACAAACACGGCAGCGTCTTCCTTTCGTCTCAGCCCGCATCACTTTCCTGCGCTTGACAGTCCCCCCTTTTTTTAATCACTCGTTCTTCTGCAACTTCTAAGATTTCCCTGACGCAGCCTCGCGCCGGCTAACAGGGTTGCCGTGACTCCTGCTTTCTCGCATTCTGGTCACAGTCAGACTGGCGTTTCCTATTCTGAGCCCAGACTTACTTATTCAAAATGGCTACCCGTTCTGGTAGCAGGCATTTTCTTTGAACATCTCGACTAGATCAGGTCTGGTTACTTAGAATCTTTTTTTTGTTGTTTTACTCATTCACATACGCTGCTCCAGTTGCCAACCCTGGCAGTCAGCGGTCGAGGTCATGTGGGGTGAGCGCAACACGATCTTTTATGTCTTTCCAGCCCCCACCGCATCAACCCCCTCCACACACACCACATTGAAATCACACCCACACTTTCCACCCCTCTCCGCCTATCATTTTTATGCTTTGGACTACCTGCTTTCAACTCTTTTTTTTTTTTTTCTCCTTTTTCATGCTCATGCACAGATCTTCTGCCACAGACCTGCACAACTCAGCATGTGGCTTGTCATAAAATTACATTTACTCGAGCACCGAAAGGACTGTTATGGAATAATACAAAACATTTCATATTGCTCTTCAAAATAAAAATGCTGGGTATTTCAAATTAAATTAGCCGTTTTCCTGTTTCATGAAAATACAAGAGAATATCACTGGTCTTTGTTCAATATATAAATACAAATAAATGCATGCTCTTATTTAAATTCATACAATACCTTGTCAAATTATTAATGCAACTTGAACAGTTAAATATTTTGTCATGTTAAAACCACAAACTTCAATATTTTTATTGGCATGATAGACCTACTGAAAGTGATGGATACTGCAAAGTGGATAGAAAATGACTTTCAAAAAGCAGTTATGCATTGCATATGAAGCAATGCATAACTGCACACACACACATACATATATATATATGTGTGTGTGTGTGTACATGTGTATTTCATATGTATCCAGTTCAGCCAACTGACTTCTGAAGCTACATAATTATAATGTCTCAGTGTGAATACAGTTGTCCTGAGGTTTTATTAATGAAAACTTATGAACAAAATTCAAAATAAAGATTGAAGAACACAGTAGGCAGATATATATTTGTGCTTAAGGGTTTAAAGCAGGATTAGGTTACAAAACAATATCCTAAGATTCGGATATCTTGCATAAACAATGTTCATTCCAGGATCAGAAAATTAGAAAAGTATGCCAAGCTGCAAAACTACCAAGATAAGGTTGCCAAAGTAAACTATCTGAGCAGGTGGGTGTTATTCAGAGAAGCAGTGAAGCGGCACATTAGATCAAGAGAAACTCCTGAGATCCACTACTCAGAATCTGTTGACAGGACAAGAACTGGTCATGCACTCTACAAATCAACCCTTCATGGAAGAGTGGTAAGACAAGAGCCACTGTTGAAAGAAAACTATAAGGTGTTCTGTTCGTCCATGTACGGACACCACAAACATGTAAAACGCCGTGTAAAGGTAAACACCATACGAGGGTGAAATGTTGTGGCATTATCATGCCGTGTCTCAAGCAGAGACAGCAAAGTTGGTCACATTTTATAGGGAAAGTGAATTAAGGTAAATTCGGGGCAACCCTGAAAGAAAACCTGTTGAAGACTGAAAAACACTTGAGACCTGGACCTTCCAGCAGAATACCAGCCCTTAGGGTACAACCAGAGCTACAGTAGATCAAAGCATATTTGTGTGTTAACAAGTCCAGGCTTAATTGCAACTGTGAAAAAGATTTCAAAACTGGTGTTCGCTAGTGCTCCCCATCCAATCCAACAAAGCTGAAACTATTTTGCAAGAAAAAATTGTAATAAATTTCACCCTCCTGTGTCAGTACTTTGAAGAACCACCTTTTTCTACATTTATAGCTGCAAGTCTTTTTGTGTTTGCCTATCACACACAAAGCATTTGTTTATAGTACATCAAAGTATGTGGTTGACAAAATTTTAAATAGTTTGAACAGTATGGATACTTTTGCACAAAAACTTTATGTCCGTATTTATCAATAATTGGTTTTTTTTTTTCATTTTCTTACATTTCTTTCATTTTCTTTCGTTCTTGCAACATGGGAAGTTACCTATGAGTTAAATTGTTGGCTGTACATTTCCCTACAGCTAGTTTTAGTTCTACAGGCACATTTTTTATTTAGTGCAGTAGGAGGGCAGGCTGTCCAAATATTAAAGCATCAAGCACATTTTTTTCTCTTTTTGTGGTCTGCTTTCTACATTAGTCTGACATTTTTTGCACTTATTTAGAGCTTGAGAATGTAAACTGTTTTTGAACCAGATTTTGCGCTAGAACGGTACGTGACAGGTGCCGTCATTTTCCACTTCCTTGAAGATTTTATCAGGAAACAACCCACATCAAGCTGTAATTTATAATACAAGCAGTGCAGAAGATCACAGGGACTGTATATAGAGGTCCATAAATCCAAGTCCATGAATTCTTAATTGGTGTCAGCCTGCCATTAGCTGCACATGCTGCAATATCCTTAAAAGGAAATCCAGGAAGAGCCAGAGACGGCAGCTTTTAGCAAACAGAAAAAAATAAAACACCTTAACTGTTTTACGGCCACCCTGTTTTGCCTCAACAGTGGTTCTTGTTTATCCTCCCGCCTCCGCACCTGTCTGGTGCTCCAATGTCAGTGAAAGTAAAAGAAGACTGAAGAGTGGGATATAGTCACGTCAACGTGTAGAGATAAATCCCAGCTCTGTCAGCAAGAGATAGGTGCCACAGCCCTGCCACTGGCCTGAAAGTAAACACACGCCTTTAATACATTGTGGACTTGGTTGTGAGTGTGTGTTTTCGTGCATATCGGACACTGGTCATACGAGCATTACTTCCAAAAGAATGAGCTCTTGAGTGCACAAAACCATAGATATGTATGCATCCTTGGGACTTCTGGCTGCAATTCTAGAAACTGAAAGTATAGAATGATATTTGCTACAGAAAGCAGAATGTGATCTCTGCCCTAAATAATTAGCCAGAATCTTTGATGTGTTGACCTCTGCATGACTCCTGGGATAATGCAGATGGGTCATATGAGCACATGAGTATTTTTGGTGTCACTTAGACATGTTGTGTGCCTAAACTAGATGTCTGGAGAAAAACAGCACTGTATATCAGTCATGACCCCTTGAAGCTGTTGCACACATGCTCACATGTCCCAGCTGGGACTGACAGAAATAGCAAGCTATTCACAATTAGTGACAGACTGAGCCCAACTTGAATGTAACAGTCTGTCATTGACCAGATGTAATTTGTTTGAAATTGTGTAATGTCTTTTTCTTTTTTTTTTTTACTAATAATAAATGCATCAGAACTAGAAATATATTGGTTTCATCATGTTTGCATAAAATATGGACTGTTGTGGGTTATGAAAGATCTGCTGATAATTACAGTAGATAAAAGTTTATCATATTTATTATTAGCATTTTGGATAAAATGTCTGCTGTGTTTAAATACATCTAAATACAGCTGTGACTCATTAGCAAATTTATTTTTTCCCCGTATTTTTATTTCGCATCTTTGTCACTTCCTTAGGAACTTGTTGTCGATGCAGTTCATTCGACCATACTTGCATCACTCATGAGTAATACTGAATGTTGACACTTCTGGGTTTTTTTTTTTTGTTGTTGTCTTAGGGCCGTTGTTCCAGGGAGAACTGCAAGTACCTGCACCCTCCTCCCCATCTAAAGACCCAGCTGGAGATCAATGGCAGGAACAATCTGATTCAGCAGAAGAATATGGCCATGCTGGCCCAGCAGATGCAGCTTGCCAATGCTATGATGCCCGGCACGCAGCTACCCCCTATGGTAAGAGGATAACACAAGTATGAAATACACCAAAGTGACTGAACAGAAATGCTGTAGTGACGTGGAAGAAAAAGAAAATACGATTGTCGTTATTTTTTACAAATGAAAATCCAAAAAGATAGCATTCATTTGTATTTAAAAACACTGCGAAACAACTTTGTTGACTTCTGAAGCCAACAACAGAAGCCAAAGAAGATAACACTGAATTTTATTTAGGGGTATCAGTTTTAAGGATGCTAAAAACAGCAAATGAATGTTGAACTTTTTATATTTAATGTTTTGTTTTTTTTACATTTTTACAAAATGCTAAAACCATGGATCATTTACTTCCATTTATTGTTGGCTACTTTGTGTTGGTCTTTCACATCAAATCTCAATTAAACAATGACGTGGGAAGCTGAAGTTTGTGTTTTTAAGGTGACAAATTGTGAAAAAGTTCAAATATAAAGTTCTTTCATAAGGCATTCCACGTAACTTCATCTCTCTTTAGCTTTTTTTGTCATGAGTTTATGTATTTTCTCAAACAGAAGGCTTGTGAATGCAAACATTTTATCAATTCTCACAATCAGAGATTTTTATTTTTTGTTTCGTTCCTGCTCCAGCCCATGTTTTCAGTGACACCAGGCCTGGCAACCAACGCCAGCGCAGCAGCAGCAGCTGCTGCCGCTGCAGCCTTTAATCCCTACCTGAGCCCTGTGTCTCCGAGCCTGATGCCTCCGGAGATCCTGCCCAGCACCCCCGTGCTTATGGCCTCCAGCCCCACCGTCAGCCAAGTTCCCAATGCTGCTGCTGCTGCAGCCCAGAAACTGCTGAGAACAGACAGGCTTGAGGTAACAGACAAAACAATAGGTGCAACCTATTTATTTCTCAGCATTTTTGTTTTCAATCGAAAATGCTCCTTTTAGAAGGGAATCTACTGTATCCCAGTAACACATTAATTTTAATCAAATGTACTTTATGCAATGGGTAAATGTGGACATCACAGGTTTAATAGAAGATAAAAACACAAAAAA
The DNA here is from genome assembly GCA_903066815.1 of Brachyrhaphis roseni. NCBI lineage: Eukaryota > Metazoa > Chordata > Actinopteri > Cyprinodontiformes > Poeciliidae > Brachyrhaphis > Brachyrhaphis roseni. Next base: position 5,403 of record CAEFZY010054553.1, on the reverse strand, counting down.
TGTGACTTTTTCTACTCGAAGACCCAAGTCACAGGAGAAGTTGTCCTTCATGTCCCTGCTGCTGCTGTCTTCAGGTTTTTCATAACAGAAATCACCGGAAGGAATTCTGATTTGTGTGGAAATTGCTTTTGGTTGAACAGAAAGCACCAACAGTTTCTAGGCTACCAGTAACTGCAAAACATCAGCAAAGAACTGACTCTTATCATTTATCAAATAAGAAACACAGAAAATACTTATTATTATTGCGGTTGAAAAATCTTCACTTTTGCACTTGCAGATTTAACAAATTTCTACCTCTCAATCTTGTTAATATGTTAGTTAGAAGAAGAAGAAGCATGCACAGCAACATTTCAATTCAATTCAGGCTAGGTGCTAAAAGAAGGTTTTAGCTCTTATTTTAAAGAAAGTGCTGCCCTCTACTGTATCAGAGGTAAACTTGAGAAGCTTCTGAAGATTAAACTGTGAATATTGTATTTGTTCATACTGGAAAAATGTTTACCTTTCATAACAAACTGCATTAAACCACAAAGCATGCTGCTTACACAAGGCCTCCTCCCCACTTGTTTAATTTACTTAAAATCTCATTTGTATGCCTAAAATCTTACTTAACCTCTGCTTTAAGCAAGTGTAACCATCAGTAATGTAACAAAGGAAAATAACATTACAAAATTGGTAGATTTTAAATCTAATAAACTTGCCCAAAAATACAGTTTTAAGACCAAAATCTTAAAAAATGCAATACAACAAATGTAAGTAATTCTCTTTAGCTGAACACTAGCACTTACCACTAAGTGTTCCAACTACTAAATGGGTTCACAATAATATTTTACATTTTTATTAACAAATAAAATAATTTATTTACACATTTAACCAAATAGAAATATTTTAAATAAATATTTTCTACCATGTACTGTATAATTCTCAAACTGTTTATTAGAATCCATTATTAAGGAGAAAAAGGTTTATCTATCCATCGCAATACACAATTTAAAAGTACTATTTATTACAGATTTTTTTATAGCTACAAATCACTATCAAAGCAACAGTAAATAAATAAAATAATTAACATCATTATAACTTTAATAATCAATATGTTAGATTCTTTTATTAGGAGTAGGTGTTGTTGATTCAAAGAGAAGCATTTAGATCATGTCGTACATATTTGTTTTTTAACTTTTATTAACTACTTCACAATGTTTTGATTTTGATGTGGATACAATTTAATTATTCTCCTTCTGACTCATTAAGGTGTGTCGGGAGTACCAGAGAGGAAACTGTGCCCGGGGTGAGGGCGAGTGCCGCTTCGCTCACCCTGCAGACAGCACCATGATCGACACCAATGACAACACCGTCACTGTGTGCATGGACTACATCAAGGGTCGGTGCACCAGGGAAAAGTGCAAGTACTTTCACCCCCCGGCCCACCTGCAGGCCAAAATTAAGGCCACCCAGCATCAGGTGAACCAGGCCACGGCTGCCGCGGCCATGGTGAGCGTTCTTTTTTAGTAAGGTTGCACTCATTCAAATCCAGACAAGACATAGAGAGAAGTTTTACATTTACAGCAAGTGTAGCTGTGTTAAGATACAGTACCTGCAATGTTAATCACCTTCATGTTTGAACGTGTCTAGCCTTCCTAATTGGTTGTTGTGTAACATTTTCAGTTCTGCTTTTGCCAGGTCAAATATTAAAAGGTCTGCATGTTGGTGTGGGTAAAATCTGCTCTGTGCTGGATGACTTGAAGAAGGACAAGACAACAGTGTACTGTAACCAGGACTGCTGTCATGTCAAGCTTTTTTTTTTTTCTTCCTCATTTGTCAAACCGTTTTTTTCGTTCCTTGTTCATCTCATCTCAGACCACGAGCAGAGAGTCCAGTTCCTTTTCTGTCTGTCTCTCTCTGCCTGGCCTCCTTTATGACTCCATTGTTTCTGTTGTTCCTACCTGCAACTTCTCTTCCTCTTGATATTATTTGAAACGATTCATTATGCCTTCTGTCTCTTCCTGCTGTAACGGTGCGGTGAATAGTAGCGCAGCCACACGTCCTGTTTTTCTCCACGTGCTTTTAGTGGTACAGCAATACAGTGAACATGGGGGTGAATCAGTATACTGTCAACTTGATCATGACGTGCACAGTGAAACGGAGAAATGTGAATTACACCTCTGTACATTTTGCTGTTTATTTGCTGAGGCTCTTTTCAAATGATGGTTGAATAATTTTCTGTTTTCATTTATTCCTGTGTGAAAATAACCACTGTAGTCCGGTAGTTATCATCTCTCTGATGATGATTTAACTGTTGAGTAGTAGAGCTAATGTCCACACTGTGCATGCCTTAGCCCTGTTATCCCCTTTGTATATTGCATTCCAATGATTTGTTTTTTTATTTTTGTTTTTTCTCACCTATACCCAAACTGCACTGCTGCCCCCATGATGCACCTCTGCTTGCTGGTTTATGTTAATGCGCTTGAACCCCATTGGCCCATTGCCATCATGTGCTCGCTGCCTGCTAATTAAGACTCAGTCGGCTGTCAAATCACTGAAGCGACCCCTCGACGCAACCTTTGACCTGGTACTATGACCTTTCACCTTTTAGCTTGGCACGCATGTGGCTTTGTTGTGCAGCAGTGTTTTAACCAAAGATACTTAGCTTTTTGTTTTTTTGTTTCACAATGTTCGTCTCAGTGCAACGTGTGTTCTTCTTCTTCTTGTTACTCTATAACTGCTGCTTGTGATACAATGACTGTGGCCCGTTAGAGTTCAAACGGTTTGTGTCAAATTTGCAAAAACACAAATTCACTGTTGCAGATTGTGATAAAGAGTCACAGTCATTTCATCGCCTGCAGCCCATCTAACAAAAGTTAGCGAGGGCGAGGGAAGTAGAGCTTCTATTAAAATGGCATGGCTTCAGTTTTGTGTCTAAATGTTAGTGTCAATCAAATGTGTGCATGTCTGTGTTGCTACGTAGTGCATGGGTAATGGATCTGGGTTGGGTGGGCTAGGCTAACCAAACAGGAGTGATCCCACATTAACAGGTTAGTTGTAACAAATGATAGTTCACTCAAATCTTGATCTTGACACTAATCATCAGAAGTCAAGAATGGCCTAATGCCAAGACGTGTAGAGTGTTACGCCTTGCAATTATTATTTTTTTTCTTGGCTTTAAACCATTTTTGATAGATTTTTTTTCTGAGAGTGAACCATCACTTAAACATGGCTTACACAGTTTATCATGGAGCTAGCAGTGCAGCCTCCCTTTCTCTGTGCTTACTACCTGTTCCACCTCGTTAGCAGCCTCATTGTTTTAATGGTTAATGCTTGCTTTATTAGTCAGCCTTCTGTGTGTAAAGTTAATAATAAAGCCTTTTTATTAATATATAAATGCCTGTCAGCTCATAGCTCCAGTAGGCATCATGCTCCTGCTTGTGTAGTATTTGTGTCAGACTGCTGCTTGCTTGCTACTGATGATATGATATTGTAATTGTTGTACACACAAAGATGTTGTGGCTCTGTTTCTCTGATGTTCTCTAACGTTTTTTTCTTGTTTTCTTCCCTGTCTTTGGCTCTTTCTAACACACCTTCTCTAAATTCCACACACCTCTCTTTCTGTCTATCTCTGCCTCTTTTTTTTTTTTTCCTTTTCACTGTCCTCCCTCCATGTGGATGGGCAGGGCATCACCCCTAGTGTCATGGCTCCTCTCCCAAAGCGGGCAGCTCTGGAGAAGGCCAACGGGGCCACAGCCGTGTTTAACACTGGCATGCTTCAGTACCAACAAGCCCTGGCCAGCATGCAGTTTCAGCAGCAAGCTGCTTTCCTCCCATCAGGTATGGCTCCCGAAGCAATCAGCCAGTGGATGGTGGATCAATCTAATCTGGCTTCTTTGCTTGGCTGGGGTTTGGCAGGGTGATAGATTGCAACACAGCTCAGTTTGGTCATAAACAGTTCAACTATTTCATCAGACAGGAAAAAATTACAGAACTGAGTAAACAACAACTTCCACTTTGAACCAACATAGATTCATACAGTGTAAAAGTTTTTGTAGCACTTGAATTTTTTTTTTCACATTTTGTCACCTTAGAACGATACGCTTCAGTAATATGTATATATATATATATATATATATAGTCCATGGGATGGGGTCAAACCATGATTCTGGGACTTTGCTTTGGGCTCAATGCTGGAATGTGTATTTGATGTTCAATGATTATAATGATTCTCCTCCTATTATGCTTAGCAAATTACAAATTCTTACACTACCCTGCAGACAAAAGTCTCAGTCACCTCTGCACCTTCTCCAGTCACTGATGTCTGTGTTTGAGAAATATTAACTTTTTCTCCCACGTTATCTCTCCCTTCCCTCTAACGAATCTTGTGATGGGCTGTTTTGATTTCTCTTCCCTACCCAATCCACTTCCTGTTGCACTGCATGATGGGCAGGCTCAATATTGTGCATGACACCTGCAGCCAGTGTTGGTAGGTTCCAGCTTTTCCTTCTTCAGTTGTTTTTTTTTTGTTGTTGTTGTTTTTTCCTTTTCTGTAACCTGGTGTCTTTGAGTCAGTGGTCATCAAAATCAAATTGTCCAATAAAAATTATTTGTTAGAATTAGAGCTCAATGTTGATTTTGGTGACCCGAGAGTCGCTGTTTTAGCTGAGTAAAGACGCGAGTTCAGACCTGAAACATAAGCCCACAGAATGAAAAACGAATGGTGTGAAACAGAATTTTGTTTGTCAGCTAAATTCAGTAGTGGTTAAACTGACCTATGCTTTGTTAGTTCCCCTGTGTGCTCATAAACTGCTTGAACAGTCGACTTCCTGCTTGTTAAGAACCTTTTTTGGCCGTTCTAACTTGATTGACCCACTTTTTATACTAAAGAATACTAAGGGAGTTCAATTATAACTGGCCCCTTCATCTCCTCTGCTGTAGTTACTTTATTATTAAGCATCAAGCAACAACAAATTTTAGGTGAACTTTTAAAGTTATGTGGGCCAAGAAAATAAAGCGCAATTGAATCACTTCAATTGTAACAATATACTCAAATATGCGTTCAAGTCTTGGCAGAGAGAAGTCAGGGGAACTAGTTAAATCGAATCCCACTTGGCCCCAGCCCTACCCCTTCCCCCCTGCTCACATTTTCCTTCTTTTTATTTGCCTGGTTTGTATGTGGCTCCTCTGCTCCTCTGTGTATTTATGCTTACATGATTTTCCCTCCAAAACAAAAGTTCCCATGATGCACGGTGGTACTCCAGCCACTGTGTCTGCAGCCACCACATCTGCCACAAGCGTTCCCTTCGCAACTGCCTCCACCAATCAGGTTTGCACCTCTACCACCATCTATCTATCTATCTATCTATCTATCTATCTATCTATCTATCTATCTATCTATCTATCTATCTATCTATCTATCTA